>VURO01046644.1:0-30970 GCA_015108175.1 Pelvicachromis taeniatus | reverse complement strand
CAGAATTTCTAGGCGTAGGCAAGTGGCGGAAGGCTTTTGCTTGGGTGGCAGGGCCCAGTCAGAGATGTCATTGGAGCCACTGGCAGAATGATGCTCCGAGTCAAATTTGAGTGGCACCATGCAGCAGCTGGAGGTTGGTGAAAGACTTGTTTTGTCTCAGGCACCTTCTCTAATGGAGGTGCTCCTCATGCCTTCTTTGAGGAGGAGATGATGACAAATACTAAATTGCTGCATTGTGGAAGTCAATTTTTGTTAACAAAGTATCAGAGACTGAGAGAAATTCTTTTCTGCCACTTAAAAATAAAGAGACTATTGAGGGGGAGCTAATGGTAATGCTATGGGCAGCAATGCTATAATTCAGCAGTAAGGGATGCCCTCCATGGATTGTTGTATGCCTCATCATGATTATTTAGCATCTTTGTGTGTTACTTGTGCTAAAGATTGTTCTGTCATTTATGATGCTTTTGTGGACACTCATGATGTGGCCATAGTGTGCTAAGTCCAAAGAATCGCAAGGCTGTGGTTCTTGGAGTTGTAGTCTAACATGATAATCAAGATTTTATCCATGTGTGGCCCGGTCATGGAATGAGACAGGACACAGTAACTACTTTTTTTGTGGGTTTTTTATTCCCCGACTGCACTCAGGAAAGCACAGCTTTAATGTTATAGTTTTGAGTGTAAATTTTAAAGTTGATCTATTCCACTGGCTCAGCCAAAACTGTCTTCCAGGGTCTGAGACAACAGTAACATCAAAGTACATATTAAAACTCAATCAGTATAGACAACAGCAGTGACCTGTCAAGAAACAAATACACAAAAACAAAACAAAACAAATGAACACATTGTTTACATCCCACAATTCACAGTTCAACTGACAAAAAAGTGCACTGTAAACTCTTTTGAACTTGTGCATTTTTAAGAGAGAAAATCACTAACTCACTTGGGTCTTACTGCACAGCCACTGTGCTAGTACAATTACACGTGCAGGAATCATACAGCAAGTGATCTCCCCTCTGAATCAGACAAAAACATACAAAGTTGTGCAAAGTGAACAACAGTGTAAACTTAACAACCTTGAAATCTGTCATTACTCATGCCAACCAGCTCTTCAGTCCTGTTCTCAGCATGTGACCATTAAACATACACCCGTCGCACATTCAGAACTACAAAGAATCGTCACAAAGATGGAGTCATCGCTTAATAAACTTAACTTCCTAGGCTAATTACAGTCTCCGACAACACTGGTGACAATGTTTGCAGTATTTTACACTTTTCTAGCACATTTACCTCACGTGTAGATTGCCACGCCAACGTTTGCAGCCTCTAACTCTCCAGTGCTCCCGCTCGCAATGCGTGACGCAAACCTGAGTGCATGCGTGCTCTGGCTTAAGGTGGCTCTTAAAGTGGCAGTATACCCCCAAAATCACCATGACAACCCTACAAACAGACCTCTGGCAGACAGGCAACCAGTCAAAAACACAGTCACCTCTTTTTAAATCCTTTCTATGCCTAGTGTTAATTCACCTAGAATCACGCATGTGAACCTAATCACTAACAGCGCAGATCCACAAGCGCCTTGTAATCCAGGTCATGATGTTGAGTCAGCCCAAATCAGGTCTGTTGACTCCTTAAGTGACTAAGAAAAATCTAATCCGTACCTGCTGGCCCTGCATCTGCTCCTGCTGGATGCTCTGGTGAACCAGTCCAGCACTCAGCAGCCCCCCTGCTGCAGTCTGTTTCTGATGGGGGTTCTAGAGAGCCTGTCCAACATCACGTCTCGTCAGCCAGGGGTTCAGGAGAACCGAGCCAGCAACTTCATGCTTCAGCTGGGGGTTCAGCCGAGTCCATCCAGTATCCTGTCACGCCGACTATGTCAATTTCTTCCCAACTTCACCTTTAAAAGTGAAGCCATGTGGTTCCTGGAATGAAAAACACAACTTTTTCATGTTTTTGTGATAAATGTACAACTTTAATGTGAAAATATTTTTGAGTTTTGTCTCTTGTTGTGTTTGTTTCAAGCTGCTTCCTGTTGGCTGCAATTACAGCATTGTAAGATGGTGAAAGATGTACCCTTAGACCCCCTCCTTGATTCAGAGAGGGTCTTTCCCTTTTCATGTAAACGGCCTCCTCCTCCAATGTACTGTTTATAAGGTTGGGGAAATCTGCAGTCAGCTGAGACTGAAGTCACTTGGATGAATGACAGAATGTTTCTCCCACTGAAAACACTATGTCCAGATGAATAGAATCAACTTTTGGGGATTTTCTTACCTGGATGATTGAGCATGCATCAAGACTTCCGCTTGTTGTGTTTGTTTGAAGCTGCTTCCTGTTGGCTTCAGCTGTTTGGAGTTTCCATTTTCTAAACTACATGCTGAACCTTCTTCAGCTCTGAACAGATTATGAAAAACTGAATGATTTCAAGCACACACTTGTCTAATAAACTTATATCTTTCATTCTTTATACAGATTGTTTAACTGTGGTTTGTCAGAGATCAGCTGTGATTATCTGGCAGCAGCTCTGAAGTCCAACCCCTCCCATCTGAAAGAACTGGACCTGAGCTGGAATAAAAACCTACAAGATTCAGGAGTGAAGCAGCTGTGTGGTTTTGTGGAGAGTCCAGGATGTGGACTTGAAACTCTGAGGTCAGTCACCATGTTTTAGTTGTGCTGAGATGAATATGATGTGAAAGTTGTGCTGACACTAAACTGCAGACATAAGGCTGATATTAAACTGATCCACACAAAGGATCTTCATGGTAAAGCCTGTTTTCTTCTTCTATGGTTTAGTCCATTGACTCTAGCAGAACAATGTTCACATTTCAAACAGTGATATTCAACATATGGCCCGCATCCAACATGCGACTTTTCACAGGGTGCCGACTGACCTTTCCTAATTCAGAGAGAGGGGGCCCTGATTAACTGTCTACCGTTATTCCTCACAATTCTAACTATCAGAGACAACATTGCAGTCCTTCCTAACTAATGGCGATGTGGACACACAGCAGCTGCTCTCTGTCACAACAAAACAGTGATCCTGTCTTTGTTGTGGTCTTTTTCTTGTTCTTTTCACAAAAAACTCATATTTGTGAGCGACTGCTCAAGATCACCAGGAGTAAATCCACAAACTTTTGATACACGGAAGAGTTACGAGTTACACTAAGGAACTTCGTACTGCTTCGGACGCATTTACCATCAGTGAATCCCCTACTAAATCTCGCCCACAGTGGAAACGTCTCAGGCAGTACGAGAAAAAACAGAACAAGGGTAAGCTCGGAGACATCCGGAGTAGCCTAGCAGCTAACCAACACAAAAACGCTATTCCCACCATCTTACTGTCCAACGAGCGCTTCCTGGACAACAAGCTGAATCATATATGCTTACTTCGGTCTACTTTGAAGTCAGCGAGAGAGTGTTGTGTTTGTTTTTATTTAACTTGGCTTAATAGTAACATTATCGACAGCGCCATTCAACTTGACCGGCTAACATGGTTTTGAGCAGACAGCTCTTGCTAAAGGGGGTCAGACTCGCAGAGGGGGAATCTATGTTTCCATGAACAAAGCCTGGTGTTGTGACGCTGTTGTGGCTTGCAAACACTGTTCACCTCTGCTGGAGCTTATGATCATCAAGGGCAGACATTCTGCCTACTGAGGGAATTTTCAGCAACACTGTTTGTTGCTGTCTATATCCCTCCCTGCTCCAATAATAACAACAGGAGTGAACACTGAATGAACTGTATCAGCATGTCAGTGAACAGCAGATGGCCCACCCAGATGCTTTTCACATTCTAGCGGGTGATTTAATCATGCAAACCCCAAGACTGTACTTCCCAAACTGCATAAACACATAAAATTTCCCACACGGGGAAACATTTTGGACAATGTTTTCACCACCCAGAGAAGAGATTACAACCTTTATCAGGACATTTAATGACCACTTTGTGAGACATCAACAGTTAGCCACATCACATTCAGGAACCTGTTTCCAACATAACATTACGACGGGGATAACCCTGCAAACCCCCTGAAGGTTCCGGGGTGCAACACCCACCTACACACATTAAACACCCTCAGATATAAGAAACATTGGTTCTCTCCCCCAGTTTAAATCTCAACTCAAAACCCATCTGTTCAAATCTGCATATTCATTGTGAACCTATTGTTTGTTTATTTTATCTTGTGTTTTTTGTTTTTATTGTTCTTCATTTTGTCATTGTTCTATTATGTGTTTTATTCTATTGTCAAGTGTCCTTGGGTGTCTTGAAAGGTGCTCTATAAACAAAATATATTATTATTATTAACACAGACACTCTACAACACTTCTCCAACCTTAAGCAAAAACCCACAACATAGCAATTATGTACATGTAGAGGGAGAATTCAACACCAGTCTTTTAGCAATTCAGTCTATCAGGGAGCTTATGCTGCCTCTTTGACCTCCTCAGCTCTGCTGTTGAGTTCTCCCGGCCAGTGATTTAGATTGCTCCGCCAGCCCTTCTGGTGACCAATCCTTATCCCAGGGGCTGCTGATAGCACTTCCCCTTCAGTTGAACCACTTGGAGACCCAACAATATACATAGCCTGTCCCCATAACGACTCTGAGCCCTCTTTCCAGCTCCATCTTTTCAGGCTCTCATGTGATCCTGGTGCCTGTGAACCTGCCTACCATTCAACAAGTCTATCACAAAAGATACTGGCCTCGTACTGTGGTGAATGACACCAGGCAGCCACTTTGAGCCACCGGTAAATGTTTTGCTTGAAAAAACAGTCTCTGGCATGTAGATCATGTCTGATTTTCTGCTAATTTGACTTTGTGACTGGCTGCCACATATGGGCGAAGAAGATCCAGAGGAGATCTGGGCTCATAAGCAACTCTGTTGGGATCAACCCTGTGGTTGTATGAGGTGTGAGTCAATACTGAAACAGAAAATGGCAGTCTCTTTTCTATTGAAAGCCCTGCCATTTATTTTTTAGACTGTCTGTCAGTGTCTCCCCCGTGCGTTCAGCTAAGCCCCATGTGTCAAAGTCAAGGCCCAAATTAATAATCTATGGCCCCCGGGATGATATTTGATTAGTATTAGAATCGGCCCGCAGGTCACAGCCGCCTGCTGGGGTTTTGCATGCACCATTACTCCATTCCCCACAATGCAACGGAAGCCCGCAAACTCACTGCAGCGCCGCAAGCAGGGTTCTGCTTCATTATTCATTCATTATTCACCAGCATTCAGAGCAGATGTCAACTTTCAGCAACCCCCCTCCCCAATAATGGCTAAACGGAAGGTGGACGGTGAGAACAGGGAATTTCAAGCCAGGTGCGAGGCAGAGTACATGTTCACGGAGGTAAAAGGCAAACCTGTTTGTCTTCTGTGTGGAGAAAGTGTGGGAGTAATGAAATAATATAATCTAAGAAGGCACTATGAAACGTCTAAGAAACACAAAGACAAAGACAACAATATGGACACGGAACAAAGGCTACAGAAGGTGGAAGAATTAAAAGGAGGTCTTAAGTCCCGGCAGGCTCTGTTCACAAAAGCCAAATCACACAGCATGGCTGCTGTCAAGGCGAGTTTTCTTGTGGCAGAAGAAGTTGCAAAATCAGCCTGGCCATTTAGAGAGGGAAAGTTTATCAAAAACTGTATGCTTAAAGTTTGTGACGCAGTGTGCCCAGACAAAAGGCAGTTATTTTCGAACGTGAGCCTGAGCAGAAACATCGTTGCTGAACGTGTAGACCAGCTTTCCACCAATCTAAAAGAACAGCTTGTGGAAAAGGAAAAAATATTTCATTGCATATTCCCTTGCTGTGGATGATAGCACTGACACAACTGACATTGCCCAGCTGTCATTTTTCATTCGTGGAGTGGACTCCAGCCTGACCGTAACAGAAGAGTTTTTGGCGTTACGTCATATGCATGGCACGACTACAGGACAAGATCTGTATGAAGAGGTATCCAGATGTGTAAATGAGATGGGACTGCCTTGGGAAAAAGTCGTGGGATTGACAACAGACAGAGCACCCGCGATGTGTGGACACAGGAGTGGATTGGTGGCAAGGATACATGAGAGGATGCGGGACGAAAATGTCACAGATGAGCTGACAGCTTATCACTGCATAATACACCAGGAGTCGTTATATGGCAAAGCCTTGAAAATGGAACATGTAATGACCATCATAACGCGTGCAGTTAACTTTATCAGAGCCAAAGACCAGTGCAGAAATCACATTCGGAAACACACGAAGGAAATCCACCAAAAACCTCTTTCCCACTTCACCGCCACCCCCCCAGCTGCACTGCTCTCCTCCAGCTTATATCACCTCTGGAGGGTAATTGGTGCTCAATGAGGGCAGATGAGCAGCAGCTGCGACCTAAGGGAAAATGCAGGACAGAGAGACAGAGGAGAGGGGCAAGGGGGGAGGAGGAGATGGAAAAGACAACACCACACCCACACAAGGGTAAATTCAAGAGGAGGCCCTTCTAGGGCCGTAACACCCAGACATCCACATTACTCACACTCTCATAACACATACATATAGGGCCTTGGGGTGAGCACGCTATATGGCATCCGGAGGACAGTTTGTGTCAGATGCCATTTGACACCATTGAAGAACACGCAGCCCAGTCCAGGACTGGGGACGTTGAGTCCAAATGGACCATGTTCAGCATCTCCATTGCCAAAGCCCCTACACTGAGCTGCGGTCACAAGGTGGTTGGTGCCTGTCGTGGTGGTAACTCCCGAACTCAATGGTGGTGCCTGTCGTGGTGGTAACTCCCGAACTCAATGGTGGACACCAGAGGTGAGGGGAGCCACCAAGCTGATAGGTACCGACAGGCCAAGCGGAATCCGACAAGGGCAGTAGCTGGAGCAAAATCTCGGGTGTGGGAGGAGTTTGGAGAGGCCATGGAAAATGACTTTTGGACTGCCTCAAAGAGATTCTGGCAAACCGTCAGGCGACTCAGGAGGGGAAAGCGGTGTTCTACCTGTACTGTGTATAGTGCGATTGGAGCATTGCGGTGGAAGAAATGCTTTGAAATACTTTGAGGACCTCCTTAATACCACTGGCACATCTCCCGAAGAGGAATCAGAGTCTGGGGACAAAGGAGATGACCCGCCAATTTCCAGGAGCAAGGTCACAGACAGTTAAACAACTCCTTGTTGGTAAAGCCCGTGGGGTGGATGAGGTCTGCCTCTGGTTCCTGAAGGCTCTGGATGTTGTAGGGCTGTCTTGGTTGACACGCCTCTACAATGTTGTGTGGCAATCAGGGGCAGTACCCCTGGATTGAGAAACCGGGGTGGTGGTTCCCATCTTTTTTTTTTTTTTTAATCACTTGGTTTATTATAATACTGCTGTATATATATATATATATTGCATCTATTAAAATTGCATTCATTGCTCCCAACAAAACACCTGGATCCCCAACCAAACACTTTTCAGTTATTATAACAGGAGAAAATTGAGCAGAATATTATAAAGTAATATAGCTGAGATTATCTGATATTCACTAGTTGTATTAGAGTAAAAAAGATCCGAGGCTTTAGATGTTCTTTTCTACGCGCACCTCTGAAGAACGTATATGGAATAAGTCACAATCAATTGTTCTGCCAAGTTACTGTATCAAATCACAGACGGTTCTGTCAGTCTCTTAAAAGGTAACGCACAGGAGAGACGGACTAATATAGGATTTCCACTGAGCTGTAACTTTGCTCGCAGGCAGCCGCTGTGTCGGCTAAAGTGCCTTAATTACTGCACGAGAACGGCGGCAGAAACCTCCCCTGGCCACCGCCACGGGGTGAGGGCCATTAAAGAGGATGGATGGATGGATGGATGGATGGATGAATGGATGGATGGATGGATGGATGGATGGATGGATGGATGGATATGGATGGATGGATGGATATGGATGGATGGATGCAGGAACAGCTAGAGTTGATATAGCTCCACGTGCACTCCATTCCTCAAACACACACACACACACACACACACACACCCTTCTCACGCTCAGAGTGCCTAAGTGGCCCTGATTGCCTAAGTGGACCCTGCTCCCTCTTTCCTTCCTTCCATCGCTTCTGTGCTCTCTTATTGTTGTTCCATTTTCTACCATGTTGGACTCTGGGGGTTCTGTGGTTTGCCTTCCTGAGTGAGGTTTGACAATTTGGACCCCACTTGTTTGGCTTTTAATACGCACTATAGTCGGGGGTTGCTAACCGCCCAGGCTTCCTGTATGGTCATATTTTTTTTCACTTCAGTGTGGCCTGATTGCTGCATGGTTGATGATGGTGATTATTAGAGCTTGTCATCATCTGTCACCATGGTACCAACAAATGTGCATCCAAGTTAGTAATAGTGAATGCCAATCCCTCGAAAGGAAAAATGGGTTCTGAATTGCTTCTTTTGATGGCTGCTGCAATCACAGATGGTTGGAGACTGATTAGGTGTCTCATTTCTCTCATTTTTATTGGCTTTGCTCCGTTTCATTAGGATCGTCAGTTCTGGGGAAGGAGGACGACCTGGCCGTGTCACTGCGCTTCATGAACTTTGGTACCAGCCCGCCTTCCTCCGATGAAGACTCTGGCTTGTCTAGCTTCGTAGAGAATCCACAGTACTTCTGCAGCATAATCAAAGACAAAGACATGTGTGAGTGTTACTGCAGAGCCTTTCAGATATTTGAATACATGTTTCCCCCAAAGCTGCATTTTGACACCTCGATTGTACGTGTTCATTTGCGTTTTCATTGGGAACGCTTCAGTCGCCATCAGTGCTTGTTGATGAACTTCTGTCGTGTTTTATTTGAATGTCACAGAATTGTTGAGGTGTCGTTACTTTTACTGTGAACAGGGCATGAAGGCTTTTTCTTCTGATGAATGATACTTTAAAGAACATCATAACAACATAAGACTAAAAAAAATACACGCGCATCTTGAAACAGGAAACCTTGTGTATATACAGGCCTGAACATAACTTAGTCCAGAGCAGGTTATGTTCAGTAGACTGGCAGACGTCACACAATCGTCCTCTAGAAAATAGTGTCGCGATCCTAAAAGACCTCCCAGACATCTCTGCACTGACAGTAATTACGCTTTGGAAATCTATTTTTATTTATTCAGAATCAGAATACTTTATTAATCCCAAAGGAAATTATGTATAAAATGACATAATTATTCTTACTTTTAGACCCTTAAACATCACCACGACTGAGCTAAAAGAGCAAACAAATAATACACGTCTACATATTATTTTTTCCAGCTTATAGACTAAAGCACTTGCACATCTATACTCCTGCTTTGTCTGCAGCCCCTGTGTTGCTTCCAGCTGCTGTTTAGCCTCTTCTTTGCTTGTTTTTAATATCATAGTTTTATCTTTCTTTTTCAAATCGGCTGCTCTGCTTTCAGTCCACCAGTCACTGGTGAGACGCTTCCAACACCAACCCTTTCACGTGGACGTGCTCACTGCTAGGTTGGGAAACTCTGGGTTGACCTATTGAGTTGATAACCACTTTTGTTTGATTGCTTAGCTTGACCTACAATTCTCTGGATACCGTTTGGATCTCAACACGTCTTGTACTTAAAGGCAGTGACGTGCGACACGAGCAGCTACAGCAGGGTCACTTTTATAGGTTAACCCTTTAATGTCTGGGCGGCAGCAATGACATTCTGTCGATGATCTCAAACACATCTGAGGAGGCGAGCTGTTTGTTTGTTTGTACATTTATGCAGCTTTGAAAATGAAACTCCAAAATCTTCTTATTTTGCATTCACATGAATGTGCATTGCTAACACTCGGTGTACTTCAGACTGGACTTAAATTTGTTTGAGGGACAAAGGCCAACTCAGAAGTTAAGACCAGGCTTGGTAAAAACAGTTGGTGGGATACTCTGTGGATACTTCACACTATCTGCATTATAGTTTAGTGGAATCCCTCAACCACCAACCCAAAGACACGGACCACGGTCCGGTTTAACACACCGGACTGAATTGAGGCAGATTCTGAAATGACTCTAACTCAGTGTCACTTCTCCATCGAGTGAATGCTCTCTGCTTTGTTTTTGCTTTCAGTTTCTGTTACACGTCTACATCTGTTTCACTGCCTGCCCTCAGCTGTACCTGCGAGCCTTCATTTTCTTGGATTATTATCCTGATTATTTAGTGTCAGACAATGTTGAGACTAACAAAAGGCTTTGTGGCTTAGACTTGAAACGACTACGGGAAAGTTTTTAGGATTTGGGATTATTGAAAATTGCATTTAAATGCCATCCTGTCTCTCAAAAAAAAGGAAATATTGTACTATATGCTTGAGGTGGATAATCTTTGAAATTTCCCCCAAAATATTTCCCAAATATTTGTGTTTTTTATGATCTCAGGTGTCCAGCATATTAAAAGGCAGGATATCGTTTTAAAGTGGGAGCTGGGGGAAGGAGCGTTTGGCAAAGTCTACCTGGCAGAATGCGCAAACCTCAGCCCCGACAACGACAAGATGCTCGTAGCCATCAAGGTGAGTAGCCGCCAAAAAACATCCTCTCCACCGTTTTTAAACGGTAATTTAACCATTAATCTGGCTTTGTTCACTCTGAACGCTGGCATCGGTAGTGAAAATGTCAGCAGTTAGCATGAGGTGTGAGCAGCAGAGCAGAGCATGTTGAAGTGATTGACAAAACCACAACACACAAAAAAGATTATTACTGCAGCATTTGGCTTTTTACACCTGATTAAATACAATTGAGCGTAACGCCAAGTTCCCTTTGATCGGTGCTAAAATTCACTACTCTTACAGTTTAAGACTTTTGGACAATGTCTGTGTGTCAGTCTGCTTTTTATCCTACACTATGTTAAAAACTACAAAAACCCTAAAGTCCTCTTTAAAGCTCTTAGCACTAACAAACATGACGGTACAGTGCACTTACAGTTAATTCACTCGCATGCTGAAATTACATCCTGCGGTTTCAGAGAGTTGTTTTTGTTTAAGAACAGTCAGCTGATGTACTACGCGGCTCGTGTTACAACAGGTTAATGCAAACCGCAGCGGATTAAGAAAACGAGATGGTGAATATGGCTCGGCTCAGATTTATCGTCCCATTAATCAGACGTATGCTTTTATAACACATCATCAGTGATCTGAGGAGGGCAATTCGAGGCCCAGACACAGAACAAAACTGTTTGTAAAACATGTGAACCAGACAGTCTCCTTCTATGCTCCACAGCGTGCGCTCATCTGTAACTTCTGAAACTTTAAAAAGGAAACCTTGACATTTTTACTCTTCAGCTGCACTAGCTTTGTCAAAGTCGTTAGTTTTTGTGTATGTTGCTATAAATCCAACACTCTGGTTTTATTATTTATTTATTTATTTTTTTGGGGGGGGGGGGGGTTCTTTACCCCTGTCTAAAAGCCCAAACGTGGTCCCTGACAGGCTGTGTGTGTTTGAATGACAGATACTGAGATCAAACAAGAACAGCAAAACTAATTCAGGTGTCTGGAAACATTATTTGCCACTTTAACTCTCGTCGGCCTTTGCTCCCTGCAAACAAAATATCAGATCAGCTGCTCTCCTCACGGCTGGAGCTGCTGGTCTGAAGGATCCACTCATGACATCATGTGGAGCCAAGAGCAGAAGAAACTGCCTCAAGTCTGATATGTATGACAAAAAAAATTAGGAAAACCATAAAAAGGATCACATTAAATATGGAGTTTCTCAAGCAGAATGAGGGCTTGAGAAAGGACCATCAGAAACATTTATTCATTTATCACTTTATTTTTCATGATATGCAGAAATATTGTTCTAATATATGGCCTTAAATATCTACTATAGTTCAGTAAGTTAACAATGAAATCTAAAAATTCATTTTTATGATGCCAGACAGATTGAACAACCTCATCTTTTTTCCCTCTGTGTGTGTGTGTGTGTGTGTGTGTGTGTGTGTGTGTGTGTGTGTGTGTGTGTGTGTGTGTGTGTGTGTGTGTGTGTGTGTGTGTGTGTGTTTTGGTGCACTCATGTGTTGTATTGTCATATTCTATTTATTCTTTGTATATAATAATTTCCAAACAAAAATAATAATAATAGTAATTACATTTAAGTAAAGCCTCACATTTATTGTGTTATAACAAATGAATACATTCAATTGTTTGTCACATAGGTAAGTAACTAATATCGTTTCTTCGGCTGTGTGAATAAGGAGGCAGCTGTAACACCACAGTAAAGAAGTAAAAAAGACTGAATTTGAATATCATGTCCTTCATCTTTGATAAAAAAAAAAAAGGCAGTAAATAAGGACCAGAGCTGCAGCTGAGTGCCTGGTCAATTGTTTACTACAATAGAGCTTCTAGTGTTAATGGAAAAGTGCAATCTGCGCGTATTCACAGACTCTGAAGGACGCAAATGAGTCCACCCGGCAGGACTTCCAGCGGGAGGCGGAGCTGCTGACGGTGCTCCAACACCAGCACATTGTGCGCTTCTACGGCGTCTGTACCGACGGAGAGCCGCTGGCCATGGTGTTTGAATACATGAGGCACGGAGACCTGAACCGCTTTCTTCGGTATGTAACAGTGCGAACTCCACATCAGACCATGCCTGCTGAACAAAACGCTGACTCTTTCTGTGATCATAAACTGTCTTGTAGAGTTTGCCAACAAATATTAGCCTTTGAATATGTTCCTCGTCTGTATGACTCAGAAAAAGTAGTGGCTGAAAGGCAGCAGAGGCCGCAACAAAAGAAGTTATTACAAACACCTCATTGGCTTTTTTCACCGTGCCTCGAGAAAGTGTCTCAGCGAGCCATCAGAGTGCGACAGCGTTACAGCGTGCAACGCAAACGGAAGCAGATAAATACAATTCAGTCATCACTAAAGCTAAAATGAATAGCTCATTAATGTTTTTACCTTGATTAATTAATTGCTGTCATTTACAAGTTGAAGTATTTATAGAGAGCATGTGCTAAAAGAAAGCCTGTTTCCGGCTGTGGCATGTGAATGTTTGCTGATTTGCTGAAAGTTTTTAGCCTTTTTGAGGTTTTCCACATGTGATTATGTTTCAGACTCATTCGATGCTTGATTGAACTTTCAGCTATTTCATCTAAACTTCATAAACGACACAGAGAGTCATCATACACTCCCAGTAGTACTTGGATGAAGCGGTTCGTCATTGAATTTATCAGATCAGATTTGCCCTTGTGCAGAAATAATTGTTGAGTTGACTAGCATGAAATATTGATACATTTCTTTGTTATTGTATTCACTTGACATAAAAGAGAATGGATGCTCATTCCTACTCCCACAGAGTTTCGTAAGCCTTCTTACGTTGTCAGTCCAGAAGAGGACAGACTTTATGAGTACGCGCTGTGCTGATGTCGCTGCGCATCGTAGAGCCAAGACACCCAGAGACGTTAGCAACCAGAGGTCGTTACTGTCCTAACGGGACACTCACTGCGACTGTTATTTTTATTTTCAGGCCTTCACATACATGTGGTAAAAACTGAAGGCTCCTGTGAACAATTCAACAAATTTGGAACAACTTTTTGGAGGTTCCTGCTTTCCTTTTTGCAGAATTGTCCAATTTGCCAGGCAAGCTCAACGAGTTTTGGAGCACAGATGCTCTATTCAATTCAAGTTCAGACGCTAGCCGGGCCACTGAGGTTTTCAGATTCACCAAAGCCACTTCTATGCTTTCCTGACTGCTTTGGGTCATTGAAATGTAAATCCTCACCTCAGTCTGAGATCTTTCATTCGAGATTACTCTCTGTTTGTCTTTACCTTTATCTCGATGGGCTGAATACTTATATTATCTTAGTCTTGTTGCAGACAGAAACACTGCTGCTTTCACCATGTTCGACTGTAGGTATAGTGTTATTGAGCTCAGCCTTCGGCTCCCTCTGCATGTGCTGATGGCAAATGGTTCAGTCTGTGTTTGATCAGACCAGAGGATTTGTTTTCTGTGGTCTGGAAGTCTTTTAGGTGCCTTTTAGGAAACTCCCAGCAGACTGTCAATCGTCTTTTAGTCAGGAAAGGCTTCCGTATGGCCATCTCTACCATAAGGCAGGGAGTACAGGAGTGCTGCACTCTGGCAACTTCCATCTCTAAAAAGAGAAACTTCCTCCAAACTTCTTCCATTTGAGCATTACATAAAGAGTATCCTGTTTTTTGGGCTGCAGTTTGAGAGCTTACAGCATGTGTTCTTTCCCTAATTATGCCCATTAAATGCAGTCAGGCACAGGTGGAGTGAAGCAGTGATACTGCACTGATAGAAGCAGGATGCACCACACTCAGTTTTGAGTATCATAACAAAAGGTCTGAATACTTCTCTAAATGCTGTACTTGAGTGTAAAGTAGTAACACCGACTTTCACCTGGCGCTGCCTCGTGTGGTCATGTGGAGACTCACGAGAAAGAAACGAACTTTATCGTTTTCAGGAAATAACAAAATTCTCACCCCAACCGGTGGCAGCAGATGGCCCCGCCCCTCCCTGAGCCTGGTTCTGCCGGAGGTTTCTTCCTGTTAAAAGGGAGTTTTTCCTTCCCACTGTCGCCAAAGTGCTTGCTCATAGGGGGTCATATGATTGTTGGGTTTTTCACTGTATGTATTATTGTAGGGTCTACCTTACAATGTAAAGCGCCTTGATGCGACTCTTGTTGTGATTTGGCGCTATATAAATAACATTGAATTGAACAAAATGTGGAAAAGTTCAAATGTTCTGAAGAACATTTGTTAACGTACTGAATGAATATCTTGGTATTAAATATTTGAATCTGGACCTCAGGCGCTAACATTTTTCATTACCTGTTTCTTAAGAGCAAAGAATTTAAAAGTGTGTTTCTCATTGTCTCAACCCTCACTTCCCCCCTGCTGGTTATATCCATTAAGCGCCTGCAGGTCAGAACCACCTGGTTTATAAGCGCTCTGCAAACATTTCATATTTTTTTTAACCCCTAAATGTAGTTTAAAAGCTATTTAATCTTGTTTATCAATTTAATGTAGAGTCTGTGCGAGCAGTTATATACACATATTTTAAATCGCACAACTGTTTTACAATGTTGCTATTGGTTACCTTTATGTGCACCAACCTCCACTTACACAAGTAGCAACACTTGAATCTGTTTACAACAACATCATCATAATATGTCATTTGTTAAATGATCGTATGCTGCTTTTAGATGTGCTTCCGATGTTGAAAATGCGACTCTCTCACACAGATAAATGACTGCAGCTCTTTAAAAGCTGCCATCTGTGAGCTGCGCTGCTTTTATCACTCAAACTTGATGTGTGTTTAAAAGTTAAACCCACTCAGCTGACCTCAGTGGAGCATGTGCAGCTCCGCTGGTCACTCAGCGTATCGGTGGATTTTGAGTGTTTAAGTAGAAATGCCACGAGGAGTCACGAGGACAGCCGTGGAAGTGTTTGCGCTCGACTTTACAGACTATTATATTTGATATTTTTGAGGCGGCTGCGTTTCCTCCCTCCCCACACTTTGAGGTTTCTGAGGTCCTGTTTGAACGGTGTTTAGATTATTTGAAGACCCAGAAAAACAATCAGGGTGATTTTAAATCTCTCTGAAATTTGGCATGCGTTTCTTCAAACTATGGACCAGTTTGCTGAATTTGAAACAGGAAGAAATCCATTTCATTTCTCCAGTCCAGTGTTGACACTCAAAAACACTTGACAGGCTCTGCTTTAAGAAAAAAACTATCCCAAAACTGTGGAACAGGAGAATAAAACCAAATCAGTGCTGATAAAACTGATGTTTGAACATTTGTATTCTGCTCTCTGATGTTGATGGGTACAGTGCTCCACAGCCTCGACCAAAAGAACTCCTTCTGAAAGGAAAAATACACTCCTGTCTCATCAGGCTTCTTGTAATTTAGTTTCTGTTTACCCCAGTGGAAGTAAACTGATTCAATTAACTTAGTACTTTTAGCCTGTTTGCCTCTTCCATTCAAATCTTGCATGTGCAGCCTGGTATTGGATCCAAAAATCCATCCATCCATCCATTCGCACCCGCTGCCTGCTTAAAAGAGGAATGTAGCAAAGTTGTCAGCTTTATCAGCAAAAGAAAAAAAAATAGTATGACTTCACTGCACAAGAACACCCGCCTAATTAATGCTGAGTAACACAGAAAATACAGTACTGGAGTTTAACTCACCAAAACAAGAGCAAAGATGTGATCATTGCATTTAAAGTGCACCAAAATGCACCAACGTCACAAACATGAGGCTCTCGGGAGTGTGACCAACCTTTGGAGCCGGCCACAAGTGGCCATTAGAGGAACTGCAGTCTCTCTGGCAGTGCCTTCCTTTCTTCAAACACAGAGGTCGCTGCGTGGTTGCATTTTTACCAGCTGGAACATAAATGTGATGTAAAAACAATGGAGAACAGCAAAATTAATCTGAGTGACTGCTGATAAGAAAACAATATTGTGAGAGAAGGAATGTTTTCTGATTAAAATTGCATACTATACATAATACACTGTGTATATAAACCATTCTCGGGGCCCTTAGGTGAGCCACTAGTGGCTTACAGGTGATGGCAAACCCACCAGTAAAAACAGCATTGTAAATTGACAGTATGGATAAAATAGATGCAAATTATTACCCAGGAAGGCAAAGAGTGACTCACGGATGAGGGGGGGGAAAAAACAGACATACAAGATCCAAAATTCAGGTCAAACATTTTCACCATCACAAGAAAAGCAACCTAAGATGCTGAAGGAGAGACAGAGAGAGAGAAATGTAAGAGCTGAATCTTGTGGATGACTCAGAGCATGTCAAGGCGTGGGGCAGTTTTTATTATGTACTCGAAGTCTTCACATCAATAATCTCAAATGAGAGTGAATTTCAGCTATCCACGTGTTTCAGCACTTGGGTAGAAATAGACAAGATTCCTTGAACTGTGCACTGAACTGATTTTTTTTTTGTCTGGAGAAGGCGATATGTGGCAAATTAGGTAATGATAACACTTACATTGTTGCGTAACATGGTGAGAGAAGAGCTTCAAAATCTGTTTTTCGATCATTTAAAAAACCTTCGCAAACCTCTGGGGGGAGCTGAAGGAAAAGGGTCAGTGCTGAGTAGCGCTCACTTGGCACCTGGGCGACCATCTGACGCAGCGGTTAGAGCAGACGCTGCTGATGCTGCCTGCCAGGTGTCCTCCACAGGAGGCAGATTGGACATGAAAACACACAGAGAGACTTTTCCTGAGATATATGTTCACGACTGGATGGAAATCGCATTTTCAGCAGACAGCATGGGTGAGATGTCCGAGAGACCCCACAATGCAGCTGCTTTCCCACCCTGCCACCTGCCCTTTAAACTAATAGTGATTGTATAGACAACTTCCTTTGTAAGGAGGGGACAAAGTGGAGAGGAGAGATATTAGGATGGATGGAGACACATCAGCTGTGATTTGCTCATTTAGGCAGGAGCTGGACGTGAGAGTGGGTGTTTATGGTCCACGAGAACCATAAAGAGTTAATGCACTCTGCATCTCTGAATTGCATTATTGCAAATCAATTGTGGGCGTATTATAAGCCTTGTGTTTTTGATTAAGCATCACTGTTAAATGGCTTTATTATGGCGTGGTCACACTCACCATGTCTGTTCTAGAGAGCTCGTACACGCCACAAATGTTCAATCTGCAGATTGCACGCTGAGGTCATCGTCCTTCAGGTCACCCAAGGTTGGTGCCATAGTTACAGCAAAAATGACAAACGCCTGAATTGCTCATTCAAGTGTTTGATAACCTGCACAGCCAACCAAAGAAAGAGAGAAGAATATCAGCAGCATGTCAGAAATGTGCTTTTATTTCATTCCGTTTACGGTCCACAGAAGTTCCCATCTAATGCAGAAAACGTGCATTTAATAAAGTTTTAATTTCAAGAAAAAAGGAAAACAGTCATCGAATAGAAATGATCAAAGACGTTAACAGTTACTTACAGTATCGCGCATGTTAAACAAAGACTTTTCATTTGCAGCACGACACCTTAAGTTGGCGCTAACGTCAAGTGGCTCTTTACGTCGCAGCTGCCGGGTTAACCCTCGTCTCACTGGCCGAGTAAACATTTCTGCTGTCTGCTGCTAACGGCCTTAATGCAGAGAATACATTTTTGTCTGAAGGCATCAATAATGCACCTTTTTAGTTCATGTAAATATGATTATCCTGCTTACTTGAACATAAAGTCTTTTGCAGACTAGACAACCTTCAAAGAAGTTTGGTAATCAAACACATGTGGCGCTTGGCAACATTAGTCAGTTTTGTTTTTTTTAAATATGACTTTTTTCTGTGGTTCTATTAGTCTGGAAAAATAACTAAACACACATTTTTATTTGAAAATACTAAAGTTGTGTAAATCCACTTCATACTCTTTCTGCTAAATTGTCTCTACTTTTTCGCTCTACTTTGGCAGCCGTAATTACTTTCCAGATTCAGATTTGACATTAAAGACTCAGAATACACTTTAAAAACTGTGCAGCACATTGTTAAAGATTATACCGGTGCCCCCAACCTATTTCCATGTGACCTTCTACAAAGAGTAGTGCTTTTCACACGTGCACTCTTTTCCTCTCTAAACTTCTCAGAATCTTTTATATAAGTAAGAGAAAAGTCCACACAGTGAATGCTGCTCAGCCTCGTGCATCAGTATCAACCAGTCTACTAATGCCACATAAATCAGTGTAACACAGACCAAAACATATGCTTTGGATGCATTAGGTCTATTGCGCCTCTAACGCTTTTGAGTAGATTTTGAAACTGTGGTATTTGTCCTTTAACTTTGACTTAGATCTCATTTTCACCTTGCTATCTTAGTGTGATGAAGCTAAAATGCTAAAATAAATTCAGACCAACACATGTGGAATAAAGCAGCTGTGTGTCCTTTTTGTGTCCCTCGTAGAGCTCACGGCCCTGACGCTCACATCCTGGATGAGTCCAAGATGCCCCCGCTGGGTGAGCTCACTCTGCCTCAGATGCTGCACATTGCTGCTCAGATTGCCTCAGGCATGGTCTACCTCGCATCGCTGCACTTCGTCCACCGTGACCTGGCAACTCGCAACTGTCTGGTTGGGGAGGGTCTGGTGGTCAAAATCGGAGACTTCGGCATGTCCAGAGACATCTACAGCACCGATTACTATCGGGTAAGCGGCTGAAACATGAAAGGAATACTTGACAGTTATTCTTAATGGGACGGTTCATTTAAAGGAGGCAGAGATGTTACTCCTTTGATTCACTACTGCCTTGCCAGTAGTTTCGGTTTTATCTGCTTTGAGATAACTGTCACTAAAAGCAAGATTTCAGCAATCATAAGTTTACTGCAAGCAAACTAATCTAATACATTTTGGTCCAACAGGGAGTTTGAAGTATGTTGGGTCCCTGCTAAGCCCTCTTTGTTACAGTCTCGGTCGCAACAGGAGGACACATCATGCAAACGATCTACTGGTTCCACAATTGAAACCAGATTTTCCCTTCTTTACAATCCGAGACATTTCATTTGATACATTTTACACGATACATAATTCATCTGGGTTTTTGGGGGGTCTTTTCCCCCATACATACCCCCACATACCTGCATGTATCAGGCTGTAGTTCTCTTAATTGGTTAGCAAAAACTGGAAGTTTGCCTGTACATCCTTTAATGGCCAGCAGACTCGACTGGCTGCAGAGAGAAGTCAAACTGTAAAGAAGTCTACTTCTCACGTAGCGTTTGACTGTAATCTTGTCAAATATGCGAGTGTGGAGGCTCTAATCAAGTATATAAACCATAAAAATAATAGTTAAACATATTTTTAAAAATCCAACTGACGAGTGCTGCCATCCTACTGCTGTGTGAAACTGTATTTGTGGCGCTTGCTTTTTAGAAAATATTCTGCATAATTCAAGTGACAGATTTAGCAAGCTGTATAGGAACTACTTTACAAAGAAGCAGTAGTTAACACATTCACCTGACAAAGCAGATAAAAGATCTGAAACGCTCAGGCAGCAACAGTTAAGACCTTGTAAACAAATCAAGGTTTCTTTAGCACATGTAACACACAGCAGGGGGCGGTCCGCTTCTGATCTGCTCCCAGTGATGGAAATCCTTAATCTGGTTTAAACAGGAAACAGTGCAACCACTCAAAAGCTGTGAATTCCCAATCTGACATCGCGCAGACAAGCGAGGCTGCAGGTTAAAGACCGTTTCCTTTCTGTTGGCGCCTCTGTCAGGTGGTTTCTCTGAAAAGCGAGGGCTGCAGTGCAAGTGTAAACACAGCTCTACTGTTTTACTTAACTTTTATTTCCTCACATTTATCTTCATACGTTTATCCTTGGATCTGTTGAAGCAGCTTAGTTCAAAATAATCCTTTTCTATCTTATGCCAGGCCTTCGTACAGTCCAAGAGTTCGTCCACTGCCTGAAAGCGACTGTTTTAGCTCCCTTGGTTGAATCACACAAATCAAATATTTGAACAGGAACAGGTAATTCAGGCTTCTGTGTTCACGGCCAGACCTGTTTTCATGAGATGACTGCTTTTTACAACACCTGCTCCCTGCGGCATCATAACAAACCGGGAGTAGAAAAAACTGTCTGAAACTCAGAGAGGAGACTGAACAGGTATAATAGGTCCACTCCTACTCTTATTGAACTCAGTGTTTTGGATTTGTACTTTGAAGTATTATAGATCAAGTACTAATATTGAACTTCTCCTCTAGTCTTGTAAGAAGAGAGATATTTCAATTTTTCCTGTGTGAGTGTGAAAACATGGTGTTGAGAAGTACCCAATCAACTATTACATCTGCTGAAAATGCCTAATGGGTTTTTATGATTAAGCTACATTATACATTGTGGTCATATTCTGAAAGATGCATAGAAGTGTGACAGTGTTTCCTTTACACACTGAATAAGATGAGAAGCACATGTGCTTCTTCTTCTTCTTCTCCTGAAGCGATTTAAACTGCGGGAGCAAAGTGGCACATTTTGGATCTGTAAATCGCAGCGTAACCTTTGAGAGACTGCGGAGTGTGTACTTTTAAAAACTACAGTCAAACCAGCTGAATAATAGCACTGGACTTTTTCATGTTGCTTCCCCTTGGTGGGATTTGACAATTTGAAAATCGCTCCAATCTGTTACAGCGTGATTTTTTTTTTTCTCAGTTAGAAGTGAGAAAAGTTCATTCCTGTTTTCACGTGCTAGTGAAAGGGTTTTACTCATTAACAGCGTGTTGAGATCTCCTAAATGTAATAAAAATTACAAACCTAAGAGACTAATATTATTTTTGTGGCTCTTTTTCCTTCTTTTATATTGAATGAAACTACCGTAATTTCCAGACAATAAGCCGCAGGGTAGCGGCTTATTGTCGCCGGTGCGGCTTTTCTAAGGTTTTTTCGTGATTTTTGTGACATCGTAAGAGGATTTGTTTTGGTTTGTTCCGCCATTGTGCCTGGCGGAAAGGCATGTGATACACGGAAAAGAGTGATATGTTGGTCACATGTCCGTCCGCCAGCCAAAGTAGTGCCGTACGAATTAGCGCGAAAAAGAGACTAGCTTAGCTAGCCCTGTACCCATATCTGCAGCAGGTCTCCAAGGTGAACAGTCTCTGGCATGTTAGAACAAGGCAGCTAAGGGAAGTCGGCAAGTCAGAGCCATAACTTCGGGATAAGGATTGGCTCTAACGGCTGGGTCGGTCGGGCGGCGGTGCGCGGCCCACTTTGCGGGGCTCTTCCGAGGCTGGTGGAGTAGTCGCTTCGTTGCCCTCCCCTCCCCCCGCTAGGCGGGCCGCCGCTACTAGCAACTAGCCCGCCCTCTAGCACCACTAGCCCGCTAGCGCCACTAGCCCGCTAGCGCACCTGCGGCTTTTAGTCTGGTGGGCTAATGTATGAACAAAATATGATTTTTTCATAATTTCAAGTTGTGCGGCTAATATTCAGGTGCGCTTTGTAGTCCGGGAAATACGGTACTGTAATAATTTTTAAACAGTCTGCCTAATTTTGATTTCAAGCTGGTCTCCCAGCTTGAAATAAGCAGCTCAAGATGAGTGGAAAGGAAAATCTATTTAAGATTTAATCTCATCAACAAAGCTAATTAAGGTTTCCATAATTAAAGTTCACTTAGCATGCGGTTCTTCATCTTCAGGTGGGTGGACGTACAATGCTCCCAATCCGCTGGATGCCCCCTGAGAGCATCATGTACAGGAAGTTCACGACGGAGAGCGACATCTGGAGCTTTGGCGTGGTTCTCTGGGAGATCTTCACCTATGGGAAGCAGCCATGGTATCAGCTGTCCAACAGCGAGGTGGGTTGCAGTGGAAGAAGACCTTATAAAATTGCATTATAACATTTTGGTGGTGGTAATAGTTGGGTAACAAGGCAGAAACAAGAATGTAATAATGTGGTAATTTCTAAGTTATTACCACTCAATTACAAAGTAATATCATGGTAACAACTGTGGTTACAGTAATATTACACTGAAATTGATGTAACTGGATAATAAAGGCCCCAAAACGGGGGGTAATAATGTGATATTAACTGATTATTACTTTGTGACTAAGTGGTAATGACTTAGCAATTACTGCAATTATTACAGTCTTGTTTCTGCCTTGTTACTCTACTATTACCACTTTATTACCGAGCTATCAAAGTTCTGATCCACTTACCTTTGCTTTCAAACTGCAGTCCAGTAAAAAACTATGTAATGTACCTACGTCCTGCCATCACTGTTGTGATGATGGGCGTGTGCCTGATGTCAGCAATTAGCCTTCAATCTGCACTTCTTTTTTTTTTAATCTAAACGAATAGTTTTAATTGGTCACCTGGACATAAAAATGACCTTCAACTTTAATTGAAAAAGCTTCAACAAGTAGATATGTTTGCCTTACACCGTTAAAACTAGTCTGCTGTGCATACGCTCAGTGCCACAACATTAATATTAATTGGCTCATTTGGGGTCAGCGGTGGGACAACCTCCATCACTGGAATTAGACTCTGCCATAGAGTGCCAGTGCGTCCCCTCAGCCACTCCATAAACAGCTGTGACCTGTGTCACTTTGAGTAATCAGAGCATGACAAACAACTTTTCTTACTGTTGTGCTGAGTTTGCGAGTAATTTGTTGAGTCTTTTGTTCTTTTAAGAAACGAAGTCAGCTTGAAGTAACTTCGTTCTTGAACATGCGGTAATGCAAACACTGCTGTAAATAGCAGCCTGAAATGTTTTGGTGCCTTCACGTAATTTAAACTTGCAAAACAAAACATTTTCACTGCAGTCTCAGATACTTTACCCGGTGCTCTTAAACTAATCAATAAATTCATAGTAATTAAGGGCGGTCCAGTCTAGCCTTTTCAGCTCAAGCACCAAGAAGTGGGACTCCATTGTGACCACAGCGATGCTATTACAGGCCGTAGCCCTCTCTCCTTTCAAGAGCAGGGTAGATCAGTTTTCCTTTGCACTCGATTCTAATCTCATTGGCTTTCATTTTTGCCCCTGACCAATGAGCTGTAACCTCGTTAAGCTAATCTGTCTCATCCAATGATGGACAGGTGAAATTATCATGTTGCCGAAAAAGTCAGTGGTGGAAATAAATCATCGCAAAATCCTGACGTGACAGGCTGTGACGGCGGCGGGCAGCATGAGTCTGCGTTCTGATTGATGGGCCATTTTGGTGCAAAGTGGCTGAGCAGCGACTCTTGTGTTCACTGGATCAGGCCGAGGTTAACAACGGAGAAGAGAGTCGCAGAGCACAGCGAGATCCTCTCCGCTATCCTCGACAGTGATTTATTCACTAAACAACAAGAGCGTGTGAACTGAGTCAGTCCCTGCAGCCATTAGTGTCTGAGCTGGAGGTTGTTCATATATCGGTGGCTCTCATTTGACTCAGAGGTCGCCGCTAATTGACACATATCTGTGAATCTGTAGATAGTGAGGCCATTGTGCTGTTCATTAAAAAAAATATTGTCCTTGGTGCAGCACACAGATTTTTGGTGGTTCAGAAAGTCTCAGTGAATGAATATTTTGCATGTTCTTTTAAGGTTTGTTTTATAAGGTTACAATTTAGCTCACTCTTCAGAGGTTTTTTTTTTTTCATTACTGTTTGAATGTTTTTGCTTTTACTAACTTTTATCAACATATCAGCTCTTGTATTATTCCAGCAGTATATAAAAATGTCTACGTTGAACCAGCTGCAGCATGCAGGTATACATTCAATTCAATTCAATTTTATTTATATAGCGCCAAATCACAACATCAGTCGCCTCAAGGCGCTTTACATCTTTGCTGTAACACTGAATAATAGTTCACCATATTCAGATGTAAGTTTCTACTTTGTGGTATTGCTATTTTTTTTATTTTCCAGGTATTGTCACTGCCTATCAAAGCATCTTACCCCGACTCTATAGATTACAAAGTATTCGAGGTGTTTTTAAAAAAAAATAAGACGCAAGGATACATCTCACAGAGGAGAATCTTTCCCTTTCTTTGTCATTTGGAGGTTCAGTGCCGTCTAAAAGATGTGTGTGGGAAAATAGTTTCACAGCTTAACAATGGCACGCCTCGTGTCTTTTGTTATCGTTAAAGCTTCAGAGAATCCACAGAAGTCTCTGCAAGTGACAAGGCTGAATAAATGACCTTCAGGTGGCAAATATCTGAAACCCTTTATCAGTGAACACAGCTTATCGCAGCATCCACAAACACACGTTACAAACAAGCTACCGTCCTTAGAGCAGGCCCACCAGAGAAGAATCGGCAGGCTTTCATAACTCCGCCCAAAGAGTGTGGGCGCTCGACACACCTGCCTGGAGTCCAACACTGTGAGAAGTCGAAACATTTGGAGCGTTACTCAGAAAGAAACTGCAGTAAAAGAGCAGCTCAGATCCTACAAACACATTTGACTTTCAGAACTGCTGAAACGGATCTCCTCAGCTCACGAACGCTTGCTTTGAGCTGATGCAGTTGATAGGCTTTGTACTTTCAGTCAAATAGAAGCTTTCAGTGATTTAAAAGCTGCATTCTGTTTGTGTTAGCACGGCACCCTAACCTTTGGAAACGAGGCTGTATTTTTACAATTGGACGGAAAATAAGATTACACTCGACTCCGGTACAATGATGATGCATCTGGCAATTAACAGCTATGTTTGATATTGTGAACAGCTCCTTACCAAGATGAGAACTTCCCAAAGATTGCTGATGACCCCTCACTGGTTGACTTTTATTAGTACGGAGTAATTCTCCAGAAGGGCCTTGCATCTTTGAAGTACTACGCTTAAAGAAAAACAGCATCTCTTTCCAGGAACGCTGCTTTCGTCATCCTGGGATGCTGGGCGATAAACCGAGCAGCACAAACGCTTCATTTAGAGACTAAATGTGTGTTTGAATGCTTGAGGTTCGGAGGGAGTACCAAGGACACTTAGTGCTGGAGTTTAAAATGTCTGCAGTGCTTTTAGCACCTTACAGATAATTGTTAATTGTCAGCTGTATTCAGATGAAGCCGTGACTGTCAGAGAAAGCTTTCTTGCTTTAAGAAATAAAAACCAGAGCTGCATTCGAGTTGGACAGATAAAAATAAAAAAATAAAGATATCACGGCTTCTGCCCTCCTCGGTGTGTTGACACGTTTTTATCTGTAAAAAAATACATCTTCTCAGTACATGTCATCGCCCTCGGTTTGTTTTTAAATAAGAAACTAATAAAGAGGAAAAACCAACTAAAGTTTGCTGTAAACAACTTCTCCCTCCTTTTGAGAGGGAAGCATCCATCACCTGCCCGGCTCACTGTTCTGATGGCATTTGATTCGCTCGTTTTTTAAACCACGAGTCAGTACAGCAGATCCACGGTGCTGCTTTACAAGAAAACTGCTCTCACTGAGCAAATCTCTGCCGCCAGTCAGCCTGGTGCCAAGGTGACGACGCCTGTGACGTCAGTGTGCTGTTCTTCTGACAACACGAAATGGACCAATCACATTGTTGTGCATTGTGTTGGATGGGGGAACGCTACGCAGACGTTTCACACGTTTCTTGGGTTTCTTGTCCTCAATGTGTGAATTAAATTGAACAAACTTTACATTTGAAGTTGCATTTTGATTGATTTTAGATTAAAAAAAAAGAAAAAAAGAAAACACTACTTGAGTAGGTTTAGGTGAACCCTTTCACAGCATTTATTTCAAAACCTTTCGGGCTTTATGGAAATCAAACTTCTCCCATTTGCAGACTTTGCTCCCTACTTACCATCAGTGGTCAGCTGGTCAGTTGTAGTGATGGTTGTGATGTTGTAGGGTGGGGGTAGAATGGGCGTGGACTGTTGAACACGCCGGTATCTTTTGTGTGTCGTTGATTTCTGGTTTGAAACTTTTAGACCAGACTCATATATACCGGACTGATCAGGATCCAACTCCATTACAAAGCCCATTAATAAGACGATGTGAACAGAAGCCCCGAGAACAGAATAAGAATACGTCTTTTATTCTGGCCATTTTTAAAAAAAAGTGTTTTCCCCTCCTGCTCTACAGGCCATTGAATGCATCACACAGGGACGGGAACTGGAGAGGCCACGCACATGCCCGAAGGAGGTCTACTTGCTGATGCAGGGCTGCTGGCAGAGAGAGCCCCAGCAGAGGATGGTCATGAAGGACATCCACAGCCGGCTGCTGGCCCTGGTCAAGAACCCCCCAGTTTACCTGGATATCCTGGGCTAGAGGGCTGAGGGCCAACCAGGGAGCAGAGCGGGGGCTGGGGAGGTTGGATTTTTTGATTTAAAACTTTAGTCTGTTAATCTTAGAAGACTGAATTCCTTTAAGTTCAACCAGATTCTGCTTTCTCAGCTGTGATGCTTCGTGGGCAGTAACATCTCCTTTGACCTTTTCGACTCGGACCCCTCAACCCCGTCCTTCTCTGGAAACCTGTCACATGTTTACCAAAGTGTTTAATGTTTATCTGAGGTGGGCTCAGCCTGATGGAGGACCATGCATGGATAAGTAATTAAAATAACTGTGCATAGGCTCTTGCTGGGAATCTAAAGCCACGTGGCCTCTGGAGCCCCTTCGTCAGCCGAGCCGCGACACATTTTAAATGACTTTTAACTGATGCGTTTGTGTTGGTTTCGAAATTAAAAACTCATTTTACAGATAGTCATTTGTATAGTACCGTCACTGATTTTGGATAGGTTTTGATATAGAGGGTTATTAAAGAAAAAAAAGCTTTCAGTAATGTATATAAGATAGTCACAGCCAAAGCTTGTTTGTTTCTCACGTGTCACACTGAGTGTATCATACGAATATTTTTCAGGATAAAAAAAAAAGACAAAAGAACAAGATGTCAAACGTTAGCAGTGAAAATACTTCCTGGTATATCAACGACTGTGTTTACATTTAATTACTGTCAAATACGAACATCCAAAGAGCGACTCTTCAACCTGCGGCCTGCTCGCGAGAGGAGCCGACTTTGGACAAATCAGCCGTGTTTTACATGCGACTGTAACGACCTGCAGAATCAACGTGCTGCGGTGAAATTTGGTAAGGGGGCAAGATGGTGGGGCGGTGACACCCTGAGAGGCGACAGATGGGTTAAAGTGAGACTCCAGGAGGAGAGGGACAGATGGCACTGAAAGTGAAACTGGAGGTGGCGAGGGTGGAAGACGGGGTGTGTAAACCACTCGGATGCCTTTAAGTGTACATACATGCGTGTATATACTCTGTATTAATGTCTAAAAAAATATATATATATATATATATATCTTCATGTATTGTTGCTCCAGCACTTTGTATATTGTCTGCCCTTAAAAATAAACAAACTTGATTTTAAAAAAAAGAAGAAAAAAAAAAGAGGCTGCGGTGTTCACAGGAACATCCCTCTGCATCAGTCAATCCATCATTATCGTATGCTTCAGACTGAACAATGACTTGGACTGCTGTCTGTACTTAAAGTTAGGCATCTTAACAAGGCTATTCAAGAGCCTTCTATTATTTTGACGAACTAATCAGCAACCTGCGACGTCTCCACGGGATGCTCAGCAGACGGTTATTGAAAAGGAATAATCAAGTTTCATATTGCCTTACCGCGGGCCCTCCAGCAAACAAACACCCTCCAAAACCCAAGTCTCGCTGCCTCGCCCCCGTCCTTCACCACCACCCTCCCTCGCTCCATCACTTCGTATGCAGAGCGCCTCCAGGGAGTGGTAATGGATTGTGAGTAATGCTATCATCCCTTTCTTTCTCTCTACCTCCTCTGGTGTGCCGGGAGGGGGATGAAAAACACTTGGACCTGTGTCTGGCTCATTGTTTCTTGTAGTGTCTTACAAGCAGATTCTGGGGAGATAGGATTAGTACACTCTGTAGTATTTGTCCCTGTTATCCTTAAGGGCTCCATTTGTGGTTTCAGAATGAACCTTTTTAATAAGCACTCGAGGCTCCACCTTGGTTGGATGTGGAATAGGACTATAATAAGAGCTGGAAATGAGGCCATTTTTAAAATGGAAGTCCTATTAGAGCTTTGCAGCAGGATACTTTCCTTTTCAATCTTCCACCTAGTCGTATAATGCATGTATACAGGATATTGATTTCTTATG
The DNA here is from genome assembly GCA_015108175.1 of Pelvicachromis taeniatus. Lineage (NCBI taxonomy): Eukaryota > Metazoa > Chordata > Actinopteri > Cichliformes > Cichlidae > Pelvicachromis > Pelvicachromis taeniatus. The sequence continues at coordinate 2,486 of VURO01046644.1, read as the reverse complement.
GTAATTATTTCTTCATGATAATGGTGGTGCCGATTCATTTTGGTCTAGTCCTAATAATAAACCACTCAGCGTGCTTTACCGTCCATCTTGCAGTGAGAGATTGGAGAACAGGAAGAGAAATGATTTAGTGAATCAAACCGAAGCAGAAGAAAAGCTGCACAACCCGAGAGTCAGAAGTCATGTGAGACAATCGGTGTCTGCGGATTCAAAATATTCACACTTAATTCTTACAAAACGGCCACGCGGAGCGATTTCACATCGCCGCATTTTCTCATTTTTTAAATCTCATTATTGACCCTCAATCCAAGGCTTCCAAATCAAAGGCATGACCTCTGTGAGGAGGTTTAAGGCTCCAACAGCAACACTAAAAATACATTTTGAAGGCTAAATTTTGGAACAGACATCTTGCAGATTTTCTGCGCCAACAGCTGGTTTTTCCTGCAGACAAATGTTCACACTGAGCGTGCACGTCATTTCTTTACAGATAAAGGCTGCTCAGCAGAGAGCGCAGCAAAGACTAAACAGGACGTGTGTGCTGTACTGTTCTGCCCTCTGCTGGTCACTCACGCACACTGCTCTGAGTCCAACGAGCGTTGAAACGAAGGGTTCTGGTACGTGTTCGTCGAGAAAAGACACACACACATCAAATAAAGAGACAGCGACAAGCTGCACATATCTAACAGTCCTTTGATTAACTGAAATCAGATAAATTATTTTTAAATGTTTTTAGAGGGACGGTCCAGTTTGTTGAAATCATTCCATACAATAATTACATTTATAAAAGGTTTCATTTATTACACAAGTCTAGTAGAACAAAGCAGCAAATTACAAATTATACACGGCAAAGAACAAATAAGTATTTATACATTTCAAGAGTAGTTTGTGTGTTTTGTATCAAAAGAAAAACTTGTATAAAACATTTAAAAAAAGGCACCAATAACATTTCCACCCTTTTTTTTTTAATTAAATGGTTCCTCCTGCTCTTGCCTTTTGCGCGTCACATCAGTCAACATCCATCCATGGAGTTCTTAGAAAATGCCACAAGTGCTCACTTTTCCTGCTATCGTCGCCCACAGAGTAACAGTGATCTGGTCTGGAGAAATCATCAACTTGGAAATTAGCAGTCGGATGTGATATGTTGGTCAAATAAATGCAGACTGAAAACAAAAAGCTCAGCATGACTGAGCTTTATAACTGTGGAACGTCTGCAGACAGTAAACAGCTGAGGATGAGTAAGACGACCCCCAACAAACAAACACCAGCTTAGAAACAAAGGCTTCCAGACTAGCATGCGTCCACAGATAGGAATCACATCAAAAGTCGGTAATGATGCAATTCCAAGAATCAACAGGGTCAAACGGAGGAATGCTGTCAGAGAGTAGAGAAAATAAAAATCGATCCGTGCTCGGCAGGGGAGGAGACAAAACAAGAGGACACTAATGGCAGCGTCTGCCACGTAATAGAAGATGTGACTTTATACTCTGCACACCGACCTCGACGACATCTTTTTAAAAAGTGCTCTAATAGAAGTCTGTGTTTTGTGATTCTACACGCTCGCTCCGCCTCCAACATTTCAGCGTCCGACATGGACCTGTAACACACCTCAGACCTGTAATGTCACATACATTTCGCCCTCTGATCAGCCTCTCTACCACGAGTGTTAAAAGCTGTGTGTAAACAGCGACGATGAACTACGGCGTAAATCTGTCCCATAAAAATGCTCAAAAATGGGTTTAATACAGTACAAGCAGGACGAGCATCAGTGCTCCAACTGAGATGTTCAGTAGCGTGAGACCCAGCTTCCTCAGCTTAAATCCTGTGTTATACAACAGTATTACATGACCTGATATGCTGATTAATGAATTATCTAATTAATGGATCTTATCAAGTTTTTTGTGCATTATTGGGAGTAAAGGTTTCTCTTAAAACAAGTGAGAGACATCCAAGATAGACTTTTTTTTAAACAATAACCAGAGTTGCAGCTGTTTTGTCCAAAAGATCATTTTAGAATAAAACCCCTCTCCAAACATCTTTTTTTTTTAATTAAGTAAAAACAAAAAAGCACAGTTCATTCAAAAATAGATTTTCATTAGTTTTCCTCTGGCCTGCAGTACAATTTATCTGCACATTTCTTTCCCACTTTTGGAGATATTGGCTGTAGAGATTTCTTCCTTCTCGTAAATATGTGGGAAACCAGCTGGCGTTCGCTGCTTTGTGTTTGAATTACACACAAAAATATACTTGAAAAACTGAGCAGCACTGGCTCTTTCTACAAATCATGACCAAATGAATAGAGAGATATCATTTAAAACTTCGCTTCGTTTCCATTTCTGTTCGATTTCAGAGGCGATGTTGTCCTTTCAGTTTGCTTTTAGTTGTTGTTTTTGCCTTATTTGTTTTGTGCACATATTACAATGCAAACACAACGCCGAAGATGGCTGACTCACAATCACGTCGACACCACGGACTCAAAACGAAAGACATTT
>VURO01046642.1:0-12833 GCA_015108175.1 Pelvicachromis taeniatus | reverse complement strand
TTATGTGTAGTAGGACTTTAGTGTATTTATATGTGTATTTATATGTGCTGACAGTGTGTTCTTGTGATCTTCTGTCCACAGTGGAAGTCGCTCTCCAAACAGGAACAGAGCAAATATTTTGATGAGGCCGAAAGAGAAAGAAGGCGCCATGCCAATGAATACCCAGAGTGGTCCCCTAAAGAAAACTACGTATGTCCAAAGTGCCAACATGCAGTTCATACATGTGCCCATCACTGCAGTAAATGATGAAACAGTCGCTTCAGAGAGTTTGAATCACCTCATGAATATTCTAATGTGTTTGTATTTGTGTCTTTATATTTAGGGCAAAAAGAGGAAGAGAACCCGGCCTTGCACATTGAGCACAGGTGAGAGAACAATTCAGTGTTTCACACTCAACGAGAAAAAATGGTTTAAAAATAGAAGACTCATTGTGTTTGTGTTTATGTTGCAGCATTCGCATCGGAACCAGAAGACGAAGCAAAACAGACAATGAAGCTTTGTATGAGGCCAGCTGAGACAGAGCCATGTCCTCCTTCAGTTGTAGAGCAGCAATATTATCAGCTACAGCCAAATGTTTCCAGTGTGCCTCACCAACAATCACTTTGTGCAGCTGCCCAGGCTCAGCAGCCCTCCTGTCCACATGCTTATCATGATCTAGACCTAAATCACACCAGCCCTACTGCTCCATCCACATCCTCATCCTTGGCCTCGTCTTCAGCACCCTTTCAGCTCCAGACCAAGGCCAGCAGTACCTTAGAGGATCTTGAAGACCTGCTTTTTTTTCTCCGTTTTGTAAATAAAGTCTTGTGAATTCGCATTTACTTGTGCCGCCATGTGCCGCTTATTGACATGGTGCTTCAAAGTTTATGAATATTATTATTTTTTTAATTTTAAGGTCATCAAAATGTGTTTTAGATACTGTACATTTTATAAATAAGTATTCACAGATGTTACAATCACAGGTAATATTGTGACAGTGAGGTTCACATTATATTCTTGATCATTTGTTGCTCCCTGTAGGTCCCTGTGAAACTGTATGGCTGAAGGCTTTTGTAAAGCCTCTCTCATTACTTAAACCACTGTGTGTTTGGCACAGTAATACACAGCAGAGTCCTCTGGCTTTAGATTGGAAAGCCAGATATGTCATGCTGTTGCTGTCATCTCCACTGATTTCTATGCGTCCTCTCAATCTGCTCACATATTTGTTGCTGCTGGAATCAGACCAGCCTTCTCCGATCCATTCCAGTGCTTTCCTGGTTGACGTCTTATCCAATTCATAGTACGTACATAAGCCTTAAAGATAAAAAATTAAGTCTAACATCAGCCATGTTCTTGTACTGACAAACCTGTAAGCCCATTGCTAAACGTTTACTGAAACCAAAACATCTAATATAAAGTGACAAATATATAAATATATATAATTCTATACTACTCAAAGTGTGCTCTTGAATTTAGAACCTGTGGATCCAGTAAATCACAAAGCTTGTTATAGCAGAGGACAGATTATAGAGTCTTCCCTCTTGTATAACTGTTTTTGTTAACTGATACAGTATTTCTGGGATATCCTGATTGACTAACCTATGATTTCAGGCCACAATTGAGTTGGTCAGTCAAAAAAAAGAATTTTCCTCTTTCTCAGTGATGTTTTCATTGATTTAATTGTGTGCTTTATTAGGTCCGTATAGACTGCTGACCTAACCTGAAGTTTTTTCACAAGTAGCTCCTGTGAATTCTTACCAATTTTTAACTTTTGTCTGATGCAGAAATTTTTTATTTATTTAGTTGTTTATTTATCAAGTTCTTTTTGTATGTGTTCTTAGGTTATTTTTCACCTGTTTCAGGATTGAATGTTATTTATCATTTTTATTTTGTTGTGATTCGCACCAACTAATCTTTCTTCTTTTGGGGGAGGGGGGGATCTGACTTTTCCAGTGTTATTTTGTATAAATGCTTTTACTTAAGAAAATCACTCACTGACTTTTTCCAGGAAATTGCCATCATATTTCTGCAGTTTCGTTATGATAATAGATGCGTGTAAAATAAATCCAAGACCTGCCGGCATGTGCACACACAGCACACTCACACTCTTTTTGCCACTCATTTTCCTCCTGTTGTTTTCTTCCTATCAAGCACCAGATGGCAGTAGTAGTCAGTGTTTTGATTTATTCTCACAGAAAATTCCCATGTATTCCATATGAATATAAAATATTCAAGATACAGAAATCAATGTTTGATGCTTGGATTACATTATCTGATGTAAAATCCACATGAGTCGTATCATGAAACAAAACAAAGGATTCAATTCAGTTTTATTTATACAGAGACACATCACAACAACAGTTGCCTCAAGCCTCTTCATATTGTAAGGTAGACCTTAGTCAAGTCAAGTCAAGTCACCTTACAATAATACCTACAGATACAATAACACATACAGAGAAAAACTCATCATATGACCCCCTATGAGCAAGCACTTTGGCAACAGTGGGAAGAAACCACTGCCATTTAACAAGAAGAAACATCCAGCAGAACCAGGCTCAGGGAGGGGCAACCATTTTGTGTGACTGGTTGGGGTGAGGGGAGGAAGACAGGATAAAAGAGATGCTGTGGAAGAGAGTCAGAGCTTAATAACAAGTAATGATACAATGAGGAGAGGTCTATTAATGTATAGTGAGTGAGAAAGGCAACTGAAGAAGAAACACTCAATGCATCATGGGAATCCCCCAGCAGCCTACACCTATTGCAGCATAACTAAGGGGGGATTCAGGGTCACCATATCCAGCCCTAACTATATGCTTTAGCAAAAAGGAGTTTTAAGCCTAATCTTAAAAGTAGAGATAGTGTCTGTCTCCCGAATCCAAACTGGAAGCTGGTTCCATAGAAGAGGCTTTGCTTGCCATTCTACTTTTAAATACTAAAGGAACCAAAAGGAAGCCTGCAGTGCGAGAGTGAAGAAAGAGGTCATTAAAGGTCAAATTGGATTCTGGATTTAACAGGGAGCTAATGAAGGGAAGACAATACAGGAGAAATATGCTCTCTCTTTCTAGAGAGCATATTTTGAGAGCATTTTGGTAACTAAAGGCTTTTCAGGGAGTTTTTAGGGTATTACAGTAGTCCAGCCTAGAAGTAATAAATGCATTAACTAGTTTTTCAGCGTCACTCTGAGACAGGATCAGAGGTAGTCCTAGCCTCTTTGGTGCTCTGGGCAAACACTCCTTCTGGTGACACACACACAAAACATATTAAGGTATTGTATACATTGTATATTAACTTATTTTTATCGTAAAAGCTATTGCCAGAACAGCCATTATAGTTTGTCATACATTGAGAATAAGAGGGAAATCAACAATACACCTCTATCAATTAATGGCTAATTAATATTGTGCTGAACACAGTCTCAATAAGCCACATCAGCGTCTACTGTCTGTCTACTGTTTACTATCATAGCCAAGTGGCTAACAAACGTAAACAAAAGTTTTCACTATCCTTACTAATAATGATATCTTGTTCCAGGATACATGTTATACATAATACCTGCCACTATCCAAAGACACATCTGCTTAGATTTACCTTTTACTTGTTTCTCTTCCTCTTCTTTTCTCTTTTTTCTAAACTGAGCACCTAATGGCTTTGACCTTTTCTTCTCCATTTATGATCACTTAGTCAAATTGTGGTCTTATTAGAAGGGAAGAGTTTTGCTTGAAACACCATCAGACAAAATTAGCCAAAAACTTTTTGGATCATAAGCACATATGATGTGAACGGATCAGAAGTCTTGATTTCAGAGCCAGAAACTTCATTACTACTGCTGTTAGATAAAGTGCAGTGTTGGGACTGACTTTTGTGAAATTGACCTTTTATCTAGGAATAATTATTGAAAAGACAAAGTAAGTTTGGTTCTACATGGGGATTTGTAAACTAGAAAAGCAAAAAAAACAAATAGTAAGTGCTGCTGTTTTATTTTTCAGGAAAAGCAAAGCTAAAGACATTTGTAATCACAATCCAGATTTTTATTACTTTGGTAAACTAAAGGTGTTAAATAAGTTTATTTATAGAGTACCTTTTAGGATAAATATGACAAAGTGGTTTATAGCACTTTAAGTTTTAGCTTAAAAGACAAGGTCCACTGATTTCAGACTAAGAAGGCGAGAGTTTTCAAAAACTGTCTTTTAAAAAAAAGATGAAAACTCATGTATTTGTATGTAACTCAGGCATTTGGGTAATGGTCTTGTGTACTATTTTGCGTTTTGTCCCTGTAAAGCACTTTGTAATAATTCTGTCTTTAAAAAATGCTGTATAAATAAATTGTACTTTTCTTATACTTATCCTAAACTCTGAGTCAATGTTGCAAACACTGTGTCTCCTTTACTTATGCACAGCCAGCATCTCCTGATCACATGACCTCATGGTTGTGCTGGAGCTGTATAGATGTAAATGTTCACTGAGGACTTGGTGCTTGTCCATGCAGGGCTCTAAAAGTCCAAATCAAAAATCTTAAAGTGGACCCTGAAGTTAATGGATATTGTCTGCCATCTGATTTTTATTACAAGATTAGAAACACATGGGGCTTAAAAGACCTATATAACTGTGTAGCAGTGATAAGACATGTCATTAAAACTATGCAAAATTTGCTGAAGAGGGAGCAGATATAGCAGAAACATAAAGGCCCCAAAACAGAACCTTGCACTGCACCATAGGCAAGAAAAGTAGAAGAGGCCCTGAACTCAGAAGCAACCACAGTAACACTCAGACAGAGCTCCAAAGCAGACCCTAATATACTGACCCAGTATCTCAGCCTATCAAGCACCATGTCATGGTCAACAGCGTCAATGGCAGAGGTTTCAACAACACAGAACATTCTCTCACATTACTGTGAATCTAGATCTCATTTGACACTCTAGAGCTGTTTTAGTGGAATTGGCTTTATGAAAGCCAAATTAAGGCTTAGCCATAACCTTCTAAATTCTTTGCAATAAAAGATAATTTTGAGATTGGTCTTTTTGAGACGGGTCAGGCTTGTTTTGTTGTTGTTGTTGTTGTTGTTTTTTAAAGTGGGTAGATGACATTCTTCAAATAGACAGAGACTTGACCAGACAGCATTGATTACAGTGAGCACACAGTTGCTGACAGACTGAAAGACCTTTTTGAACAAAGATGCACTGCTGCAGGACTGTTTATGTAACTTTGATTAGTATAAATAATGATGATGATAAATACAGCACCATTAGTTCTGGTGTGGTGGTTCACAGTGAACGTTTGGGAGCAGAAGAGATGAGATGAGAATAAATAAGCAGCTTAAACTCGATAAGAATCAACCTAAAACCTCAGCTTGGTTTCTTTTTGCTTACAGTATCTCTTATTAAACCATGCCCTGAAAATGACCCTCTCTGGCCAAAAGAGGCTCTACATTCCTCAACACAGCAGCACTATACTCAGGTAATGGCAATCATTAGTCCTCAGCAGGTTGGCCATTTGTCTTACTTTTGGTTAAAGGGCATATAGGGCATAAACCTATATGATTTATGACACCCCTGGTTTTGTGTCTGTCTATCTCAGCTTTTTAATGTCCCTTTGTTCTCAGTTCCAAAGGGTCAGTGCAACCGCTGATGTGTTTTTCTTGACTTTTTTAATGTTTGGGGATTAACCTGCCAACAGGAAAACCCCTAGAGCTTGGTGAGCTGTAGACTACAAATATAAGCAAGGGGAATAAGGGGAAATGAGGTAAAATGAGGTAAACAACTTGTAAATAGAAGAGTTGTTGTGCCACGGTGAGCAAGGCACACCTGGGTGGCTTACGGCTGAGTCAGGTCCTCCTCGGGTCCCAGTCTGACTGCCTGACTGTCTTGAGGGACCTTGTCTTGAAGGAGCTATTGTTTGGCCAGTTCTGGGATGGTGTGCTGTTCCACAGAGACTGGGTGCAGCTGTCACCACTGAGCAAGGTCATGGAAAGGTCTGGTCAGCTGGGCTTGGCGCTGGAGGCAGGTGAACAGGGACGTGCATTTGCAGAGTCACCAGGACACAGAGATTTCACTGTATTAGCTACAGTCAGTGACATCTATTGCATATCAAAACAACAGCATGGAGATAAATCATTAATTTTTTATCCCTGTTATTTATGATCATATGTAATATTATCATTGTTCGGGTTCAGGTTTTTGAGCTCCACTCCAGGATGTCATTTTTCTTGCCTCTCTTTATTTTTGTGGGTTGCAAATGTCCAACATTCACTTATTTTTTGCAGCTGAATGTTCCACTGTATTCCTAATTTAGATACTTAATTTGTCTGTGTGCTGTTTGACATTGATCAGCTTGTCTACAGCTAGTTATCAGAACCTTTCCTTTCAAACAGCTATCTGACAGCCCTGTAAAAATACCAAGTGACCCAAAACATTATTGCTGTATGCTGGAAAACCAAAACATTTAGCTAGAAAATGATGTGATGCTGAGGAAGACTGCCAAATCAAACACAACTGAGTGCATTTGGTTAACTTTAGTAACAAAGTTTAATAAGCTCCCTGACAAGAAGCCAGTCTGTTATGATAACAGTGAGGTTGAACATGACTGGATTTCTTGTTGTTTCTTTCAATATAGGTCGCACTTTTCAGTCCCCTCAGTTATCTACTGTGTCATTCCTGCATATCACTCATTTCATTAGCGTGTTGTTAATCAACCTAAATATTAAGTCTTACTGATTTACTTTCAACCCCACAGAGAATCAGTAGTTTGTTTTTTTTTCAAGCAAAACAAAGTGTGCCGTCCAACCTGGCGATTTCAGGAAGAGGACGTTGGCTGATAACATGTGCAGCCAAACCCAGCTGTCATAATTCAAGAAGCATGGTACACCCTGGAGAGGTTACCAGTCCATCACAGAATGCAAGATTTATCTACTGTAGTTAAAAACAGTTATTTTTATATTGAAGATTTGCAAAATAGGAATAGATTACAAAATGAATTTTAAAAAATTAAATAAAATAAATGCTGGGAGCCCAAAGGTTTGGCACATCTCTCTTAAGTGGAAAATGAGAACAGTAAACATTAAACCTTACCAGCATGTGACCATCTTATCATGCTGATGTTAAGAGTTACCACAAAGTACTGCTTCCTCCGAGTCACTAACTGCGCACCGCTCTGCTTTGACACCTTTAAACCTTTGTTATGACAGCTGAGAGACGGGCAGGAAACATGGGGAGAGATAAGGTGGATAACAAGCAGCAATATCACTATCTATCTCTTAAGGGACTTGTTTCCTCTCCTTTATCCTTTCTTCCATATTCTCCTTTGTTGTCATCGCTCTCTTTTTGCATCCCACTTTACCATCTTTACTGTCACTATTATTGCCTCACTCAGTGTGTGTGTGTGTGTGTGTGTAGTGGGCATAAGGAGCGTGTCAGTATTTTAGCACCGGGTAAACATTCCCTCAGGCCAAGAAAAGCTGTGGTGGTGGTGATGTTGTGCATGGTATTTGAAGGAAGACAGGCCTCTGTCCAATGTAAAGCAGCTGGATTAAGTTAGTGTGTATAAATCCAAATGAGCCAAGTAGACTGGCGCTGTCTTAGAGAACCTGGGATCCCTTTTAAAGAAACACTGCAGAGGATGCCAGTGTAAAATCGAGGCATTTATGGAATGATGCTTCCACAAAGGTGATTATTTCGATTTTGGAAGATCCAAATGAGGTCTGCTGGGAATTTAGGAGGACATTTCTTCCTGTTTGAGTATAACTGCTTGGCAATTGGTAGCCAAACACAACCATCTTTCTTTCCTTACATTTGAGACCATAAAAGGCAGGGATGTGGTGTGATGGATGGCAGCAGGGCCTCAGACAGAACAGGGACCTGTGGTGCCACTCTACAGAGTCCCTGCAGTTTCTCCATTCAGCTGCATTCACAGATGACAGCATGAGGGAAACCCCCTCTCCTACTGAGCAAAAACATCACATCCTGCCAGCGTCCCTACTCTCTCCTGTCCTTACATCCAGACCTAGTAACACTGCAGTATTTTTACGCTCTTCGACAAACTGCTCCTTAACAACCAGACCGAAGGCACCAAGAGAGCCATTTCTCTAACAGTGTGCCTAAATCAGCCCCATTCTTCATCAGAGAGACAAAACTCAGTTTCCCTCTCATGAAAACCAGACATGAAGTTTAACAACTACATTTTTTACACACAGTTAAACGACACTGTGCCATGACGGTCCACTTTTTCACCTCACAGATGTGTTTTGCTCAATAGCCAAAATATCTTTTCCACTTCTGTCACAGTTAAAGCATGCTAGCCACATGAAGTATTGCCCACAGTACATCATAAAGTACAATTGGGTGTGATATTACCAACAACAATTTTATATAGCACATAATAGATGGAAGGAAACATGCAGTGTTACAGGTCCATCCTAGTCCCACATTACATTTCTATATGGAATCAACACCTCTTTACTGTAATAAATCACACTGGGCATGAGGTGAGAGCTGCTCTGTTGACGGCCCGTGTGTGTGTGTCACTGAATGGAAAAGCTAGAGGTGAACACAGAACAGGACAGACACACACACACACACACACACACACACACACACACACACACACACACACACACACACACACACACACACACACACACACACACATGAATGTTGATGGAGCCACAGCTGTCTCTCAACCCCAGAGTTTCTAGGAAAGTTAATAATGTCCCCTTTTGCCTCAAGCTCTTCTTCCAACCCCTCCCTCCTTCTTTCCTTCTCTAACCAACATCCTACCACCATGGGTTACCTCAACATCATCATGAATGCAGACAGTTTCCTCTCTTTTCCATATGTTACTATGTCACATTTAAAGCTTTATGATGAATCTGGAAATGAGGCTTGCAGTGTGACTAGAATCAAGGGACCTACATCATCACAGTTGACTGCTGTGGGTTTTTCAGGGCCAGTGTGGCCACGAATCAAGGAGGACAGGACCAGCTCTTGTATAAACAGGGATATATTTGCAGAAGTACAGTGAAAACCATCATTTATTTCTTTTTCTCTATATAAAAGTACTTTTCAATTAAACAAACTTTAAACTGTGTTTCACTGTCTGAATATTCTTATATTTTATTATATTTTTATGCAATTCAAATTTGTTTAGACAGTGTTTTATCTTTTTCTTCTGCTTCCTGGCCTCATGGGCAGGAATGGGCATTTTTATTTATTTATTTTAAAGTCACCGATTAAAATATGAATCTCAGTTTTGGACTGTGAGAGAATCCACGCAGCAGGCACAGAGAGAATAAGCTGACTTTGCTAACTGTGGCAGTGTTGAAAATGATAGTTATTTCTAATATGGCACATTTCACTCAATGTGCTTAATAGAAAAGATAAAAACATAAAAACAAATGTAGATCTACACTTCCTTAAGGCAATAAAAACAACAAAACAAACCTGAGAAAAAGAAATAAAATACAAGTTAACATGTACACACAAACTCACAAAAGTTACTCACTGTAAGCCTGTGAGAATAAAAAGGATTGAAGTTTGTTTTTGAATGTAGATACAGCTGTAATTGACCTCAGGTCAGTGAGCAGCATTTTCCAAATAACCTTTACCGCAGTAACTGAAAGCAGCCTCGGCACACTTAAATCTAATTCTGGGACCAGTTAAAAGATCTACACCTGATAACCTGAAAGTAACAAGGTTTAAAATGCTTTCAAAAATGTACATATGTGTGAAAATTACTATAAATTTTAATTTTCATTCATTCTTAAATAATCTTGGGGTGTTAATGCTAAAAGGAAGTCAACTTCTTAACCCTCTTAAGGGTTATTGATGTATTAATAAACTCTAGTGTCTACCAGTGGCTACTCTCTCACAAGTCCAGTCACTCTGCTCTGGTGCATCTCAGTCATTCAGTCCAATTTAAACTGGAGCCAGCTGCACTTGGTGACTGAGGGTTGCCTCAGTGGTTTCCATTGGTCAGAACTGATGAGGAGATTAGCTTCTAAGTCTATGTCTCAGACGAGTAGAAGAGCAGAAAGAACAAATCTGCTCATCGATCATGTGAGTGACATGTTCAGAACTTCACGGCACTAAATGATTAATTAATTAATTTAATAAGCAATCAAGCTTAATTCACACCCCTGCACCTGCTTTGAAGAGCCGCTGTTGATTTACCTTCTGTTAGTCCTGTGCTTCCAAAAACTGTTAGACTTTATTAAACCCACATTGTGGAAATTCACATGTTACAGCAGCACATGGGTGAGCGAGACAAAGTGAATTAGAGAATAAAAATGCTGTACACATTTTTAAAAGCCATAAAGAACTGCAGAAGAGTCACTTCTGATGGTCTTCTAAGGAACTGTGAGGTTTTGAAACATATATCTCCGTGCAGATTGAATTCCTAACAAAGCGGTGCGGTAAACACGTGACTTAATATCACTAACTATCAAGATCATCCTGAAAGAGGAAAACAATTCATTTTTAATGTTCTCTCCACTCACTGCTGAGTTAAAAACATCAGTCAAGTTTGTACTTTAAGCACACTTGGCATTTTTAGTGGAGTAAATTAAGACTGGATCATTTCAGTAAAAAGCATCAGACACATACTGTGTTTGGCATCCTACATGTTTGGGAGTGTACATATTCCTTTGTTTCTTCATACTTATATTTGCAGCACGATTCACAGCCAGAGGATGTTCACAAAAGAGCAAAACTGGCTCTGACCTGGTGGATGTAGAAAGCACAGCATCGTGTCCTTTTCCTCTCTTCTGGTGACTCAGCTCTCACCCTGACAAAAGTGATCTATACCCAGGCCTAATGATGTCAGACATATCTCACCCTCACTCACTATTATCTTACCTCCCGTGCTTTGAGAGAGTATATAAAAACATTCTCTTTGGCTTTGAGTCCTTGATTTACCAAATCTGTCTGGGAGGAATTTTAATTTGTATCCCAACCTAGAGAGCTGACAGGGAGAGGAGAGGAGGAAGCAGGTGCAGTGGAGTAGAGTTCCCTCCTCATAGCTGTGGCAATAGACGTGATTGACTGTACTCAGTTTATTTTATCCACCGCATACTTTGGAGTAGAGTTTACCATGTATGCATAAAACATATTTTCCTGCCGCTTTGTCTTTGATATTCTAACTTCGGATAAACTTACAGAGAAACTTAAAAGGTGTTTACAGTTGTGGAAAAAAGTAAACAATATTCTTCCAGACAGATTTATCCTTAAATAAATCCACTCACAGTTAACTGTGCACAAGGTGTCAGCAAACTTAAAAGAAAACATGGCATGCCTCTATTTTACTCAAAAAACTTGAAAACTGTGGCTGAAACCAGCTGCTCACAATTACAATACATGCTGAAATAACAGCATGAGGCACATGTTGAAACATTCGAGATGACCTGCCGGTGATGGCACAAGTCAGTCCATCAGATATTGTGTCAGTTTAATTATCAGTTATTCAGGTTATGGTTTTTGATCAGACAATATGGGAACTCAGAAAGTATATTCTCTCTGTCAAGGCTAATGCTGTATCTCGCTATTTTAAAGAAAGCGTGGGCTCTTTCTGGTTCCTGGAAGAACAGGCTGCTAGAAAAAGACAGATTGACCCTACCTCTGACTTGATTTATAACCTCTATGATCTTAATCCCTAATTTCAGTCAGTTTCATGTTGTATATCATTGGTCCATGTTTGAAAAGACAATAAAATATAAAATGTGGTATGTTTTCAACTATATCTAGCTTGTGAGCAACGTGGCTCCATTATATGCAGACCCACTCCTCACTCATTAGTTCTGATTTAAAGAACAAAGAAACAAGATGACAGCTGCTTGCTGTCTTCATCTTTTAGACCCAGAGAAATAAAATAAAAAAATACTTTACTGCAAACATAACTTTGCTTCCTTTCTTGCCTTAACAGAGAAATGATAAGAACACAAAGTAAGTTTTGCCCAGGACCCAGTGAGGTCTCCGATGTATGGTTCTAACTATGCAGCTCACTAACCAGACTTTTCTTGTTACCATAAAAAAAAAAACTTCCCTGTATTTGTCAAGCTGGCGCTCTTCAATGAGTCCTCATGAGTGATGGTTTTATTAATTTTTCCTTTGGCACATGGATGGCGGGAGAGAACGAGCAACAGAGAGAGGACAGAGAAGTGAGAGAGCACCTGAATTTTCTCATATACAGCCTAAATGCAACTTATTATTGGGGGGCTATTAAAAGAGACATATCAACTGAAGTAAAAACATACTTTCAGGGCAAGAGTACAAGTTTTAATATTAACTAAGCAAAGTATTTAAGACACCTTTTCATGGCCTGACCTTTTCTCCTCCCGCTTACTTGTCATTCCCTCCCTCCTGCCATTAACACAGAAAACAAATCCAAATTTATTCAGAGTGGGAAAACATAAACGCAGGCATATGGAACTTTATGGCTAAATGGAGCACACAAAAGACAAAGTGTTGGCTTCAACCTTCTCAGAGAAATCCTTGTTTTATTGGCAAGCCTCTATTTGTATTAATTTGGGTTTATTTAAAACTTTCCAATCTGCCGGGTAAATGTTTTAGGAAAAAATGAAATCTCGCTGTGAACTATTGAGAGTGGGAGTGGTGCAAAGACCAGGAAGACCCAGCGTGAATGCTGTCTTTCTCTCTCACATACTATATTAACAGACACATGAAAAGACAGACAGGGAC
Source organism: Pelvicachromis taeniatus (assembly GCA_015108175.1). Classification (NCBI taxonomy): domain Eukaryota; kingdom Metazoa; phylum Chordata; class Actinopteri; order Cichliformes; family Cichlidae; genus Pelvicachromis; species Pelvicachromis taeniatus. The sequence goes on along the minus strand of VURO01046642.1, from coordinate 171 downwards.
ACGCGCGGCACATGTGACCAAGCAGTAAATTTGGACCCTTTCACACTCCTGTGGTATAATCTTTCTTATCGTCCTTATCGTCATATCATAAAAATATATTGAGTGAACAATCATCTACGACCTACAGATGGCGCAAAATAACCAGTCATAAAATAACGTCGCGGCCCCGGG
>VURO01046640.1:0-25264 GCA_015108175.1 Pelvicachromis taeniatus | reverse complement strand
CTGCGCCTTCCTCGACAGAGATGCGGTTGTGGTAAATGGTAAATGGACTGATTCTTATATAGCGCTTTTCTACTCTCCTGGAGTACTCAAAGCGCTCTATACAACAACCTCATTCACCCAATCACACCCATTCATACAAGCACTATATTCTATACTTAGTGCTCTATCTATCATTCATACGCATTCATACTCCGATGGATGCACCGGAGAGCAACTTGGGGTTAATATCTTGCCCAAGGATATTTGGCATGCAGACTAGTGGAGCCAGGGATCGAACTACCAACCTTCCAATCAGTAGCTGACCTGCTCTACCACCTGAGCTACAGCCACCCCCATGCTGATATGACATTCATCTCTGCAGTAGGTGTAGGCTGCTGTGGGCTTCAGCTTCTCTTTATCTTTATTGTATTTGCTGAACAAGAGAGCTGAAAAAATTGCTTTCAAATTTCCTTTATTTGGCCTTTACATGATTTATCCTAATTTTAGATCACACAACTGAGATACAAAAAAATTGAGATAATTTAATTTTTAAAATTTATGGAGTTAAAAATCAACATATACTAGTTTTTGTGGTCTGTGTCTTTGTTTGCATCTCATGTCAGATTGCAAATGTAGGTAGTGTAAAAGTGTGTTTCTATTCAATTTCAATTCCATTTTATTTATACCGCGCCAAATCACAACAACAGTCGCCTCAAGGCACTTTATATTGTAAGGTAGATCCTACATTAACACTCTTCTGAAAGTTCTGCTAAAAACTACCGTATTTGCAGGCCACGACTCCAGTTGCACATGTCCTTCCTCAGCAGCAGGCTGTTGAAAGCAGAGGCACAGATGAGGTAGGTGAGCTGGTGAAAGGTTTGCTCCATCAGCGTCTTGGGCAGAGCTTGTTGAGTCAAAGCGGTGTGAAGGGCTCCGAGCTCCCTCAGCACGGACGCCATCGTGGGAGCCTCGCCCCCTACCGTCCTGGGGTCTGAGCCTGCCCGCTTCCTGCTCACTGCCAGCTTCACCGCTGAGCCCGATAGACCTTGGATGGTCTCGCTCTCCAACAGGGCAGGGACTGAGGAAGAGGAGGATTAGAAGATAGATATGAGGAGCAGAGGAGGGGAGAGCGTCAATCATCACTTGCTTTGCTAGTACCTATGATGTTTTGTAGACGTGTCTCAGTGATGGAAAGGAGCTGCTGATAGGCCTGGATGGAGAGGTCACTCAGGGTGCGGATCAAGTCACTCGTATCAGCAGACAGGGGAACCAGTGTGTCTGAGTCGAGGGTCTGAAAAGCAATCAAGTCCAGTCACATGTGATAGTAATTAGTGAATCCTAAATTTTTATAATCTAGACAGTGACGAGGAAAGAAAATGAAAGCTGAGCCTGCCTGCTTTGGGGAGTGCTGGGTCAACAAGTCGTGGAACAGACAAAGGTTCTTTAACCACAGAGCAGTCATGTCCATGTCACTGACATGTTTCTGCAGTAAAAAGATGAAAGGGAGAATGGTTACATTTCAATTAGAAATAATCACTAACAATGAAACATGAAACTATCTCAGTGACTGTTTGAACAGATGTGTTTAAAACAGGCTTTATTATGGTTATGTTGGTATGTTGGTGGGCCAAAACAATCACAAGGACATGATTCAAAGTCAGCTGTCAGTGTCATTTCGTAAGTGGCAATCTGCCTGACTCGATGTGAACCGTCCTGAAACATTAAACCTCAACCATACGGCACACGGAGAAGGTTCAGAGATCAGGTCACCTTCAGAGCTGCCTTCATAGCGGTGACAGCAGCGCTACAAAGAGAGCGAGCGCGAGCTTGGTCCCCGCTGCAGTCAGCCTGGCGGACACACAGGAAGAGCACACTGGCAGGCAGAGCGGGAGGCAAAGACAGGGCGCTGTCAACACGGATGTCTGAAGCACAAACAGGGATAGAAGCAGTGGCAGAGAGGACAAGGCCAAGGCACTGCTGTCAGCTTCAAGAGCCAGCGACACAAATGTCTACAGTGACATCACACTTACCACTGAATTATTACATATTCTTACAAGTGCTTGATTATTGCCTTTCTCTAGCTGACGAAACATGTGTTTATCTCATCCCTCATCTTAAACACCTGCTTCACAGCTCCTCAAAAAAGAAAAAGAGGTGGGTGAAGATGATTAAGGCAGACAGGGGTTCATCTCACCTGTGATGAGATTCTTGATCAGTTTGGTTTCATCTCTTTTTCTACATTCCAGTAAACCAGTAAGTGCTACTGGCTTCGGCTGGGCAGGACAGGAAGTCTGTGTGGCCAAAGATGACGGGAAAACTAAAGAGGAAACACACCATCACAGTCAAACAGAGAACAGCACATTAAAAACTATAAATGTAGAAGATTGTTAAACTGAGAGGCAGATACAGTGTACTCAGGATTAATAATTTCACTTTTGTTTTGTGTATTAAACATTTATTGTAATTATATTAGTCTAATAATAAGTGCTCATTTACCGTTAGGAATAAAGTCTGATGATCAAAATGTACACAAATCAAGCGTCTGCTGGACGTGTTTGGCATCTGATCTATGGAAACTCCACCTTGCAACTTAAAATACTCGCTTAAAGGGTTAGCTGCTAACAACCGCCTGAGATCACAGGGCACCTTCAGAGTTCTTGTTGAGTCAACACCTGGACAGGTAGGAGTGGGCCAGGCCCAGTGGGGGAGTCTATATTAGGCAGATGATTTTGATCATGTGCCTGATCGGGGTATTGTTGCATTGATGCTTTTTGTTTTAAAGACGGAAAGGAGACTCAGCTTTTCCAGCCTGGAGTGACTTTCAGCTTCCAGGCTCATTCAGGTAAAGTCTCACCTTGTGTCAGGAGTCGCCTCAGTGAGATTGTGTTTCTCAGTTCCTTCAGCTCTCTCCTCAGCCTCAAACATTCACGCTCTCGGGCTTCCAGCAGCTCCTGAACATCCTTTAAAAAATATGAATATATAAACATTATAAAAAATGATCTGAAAAAAAGTGACTCGCAAACAGTGATGAGTGAAAAAATGATAAACGTTACAGACAGGCAGCTTTAATAAGTGGCAACAATCGGATTCAGAGATTATTTGAGTGTGGTTTTTGAAAAATTGAAAATTCTCAAAGATCATTAAAGTACTTTTTTTTTTCCAACCCCACTCATGTTTTTACTCACAGGCTTTAATAAATCCATACCTGTCTATTTGCAGCAGAGGAAGAGACAGACACTGCTTGGGCAAGCTGACTCCTCAAAGTCTCCAGTTCCTCCTCCCACTGACTGCGCTGGTTACGCAGCTGGCTCTCCAGAAACCTGATGCACACACATCCACCAAATATAAATCATGGCACAAAACTGAAAGCTAATGCTCTGCCAGAACAAAGGAATGAGTTGGTGGAGAGACTGACTTGTTTGCCACTCGTACGGCATCATAAGCATGAGCCAGATCTTCTCCTTTCATCTTCACCGCTGGGTCTTTGGCCACATCCATCTTCTCCATCAGCTGCTCCTGTCATTACAATCATGAACACAGTGAGATACTAGAGGACACTGCCTGTGCTGGTGACGCTGCAGTGATTATGTGAAAGTTAGACTTCAGTCTTGCGGCCCTCTTTATTTCCTCACCATTGGAGCTTCACAGCTCCACACTGAGACTCTCCTCTCTGCAGAGGGAGACGTCACGCTGATCTTGCGGACCTCCTCCGGGGATGGAAACGTAGATGGAAAGGGTGACATGGAGAGCGGGGTGAGAGACTGGGGGGACAACGGCACTGAGGGAGAGAGAGGTTCCAGACTCTGGGTGGAGTCAGTTCTTCTGTGGCCTTTGGTGCGCTGTGACATGAGCAGAAAGAAATGACACAAAGCGCCCGAGATGGATTTTCAAACGAACAAATAGCATTTAAGGGTGTCTGCCTCTGCAGCTAGCTAATGACCTCTGTGAGCAGACTCATCTCCCTGAGGTTGTCGTATCTCTGCTCCAGTCTGGTGAACTCTCTCAGGAGACCTTGATACTTTCTCCTCTCCTCGTCCACCTCTGCCCGAAGAGCCGAAGTCACCTGAGACAAAGCCTCATGCACACACTCTGCACACACACAGAGAGAGGGAAATTAGGAGAGACACAGACAGAAGAAAATCAACTGTGACTGTACGATGCTGGTGAAGGGAAAGCCCACCTTCTTGTTTTTCTTCTTGTTCCAGCAGGGAAGCTGAGAGATCGTCTCTCTCTTTGCAAAAATTCTCCTTTTCTCTCTGTAGTGCTTGCAGCTCCTTAAAGAATCAAAGTCAATAAACAAACCAAACCACAAGCATTCACTACTAGATAAAAGAAGGAAAGTGTGTATATTGTTTGGAGACCTACTTCTTTAAGCTGGAGGATCTCCTGGGCAGCTTTCTCTTCAGCTCTTCTTCTCTCTTCTGCCTCCTTTTCGCTGATAACGGGCCCAGGCTGAGGCTTCTCCCGTAACTGGCTCTCTAATTTCTGTATCGTTACCCTCAGAGCCGCCAGCTCAGCGCTGGAAACCTCTCGCTCTGCCATTAGGGTTTCTCTCAAAGCAGCGCTCTCCCTGGCCTGAATGCACACAAAAGCAACTTTGCCGTGTGAATGTAAAGTGAAATGACCTCTTGACTCATACAATTAATTAATGCTTATCAAAATCACATGAGAGGGTCAAATCCCAGCACAACCGTCACCCACCTCCTGGTCTGCTTTCAACTGCAGCTGCATTAGTTTGACCTCCATGCCTTTGTTAAGCTCTCTGTATCTCTCCACCGAGCGGGCCTCAGACTTCAGTTTCAGTAGCTGTCTCCTGGCAGCCTTGCGGCGGATGCAGCACTGCATGAACACGACCGCCACACGTATACGCGTGTACGCCTGCCTCGCCAACCACCCACGCACTCTGGCCTGGAGCAGCACGGCCGCCCTCTCTGCCACCAGCTGAGGAACCAACAGGGTTTTAAGTGCATTCAGGTTAAGTGTTTATAACTCTAAGTGTGTGTAAATAGCCTCTATTAAGATTAAAGCAAAAGTGGAAAAAATATTTTTACATAGGAAAATAAATCATTTTTTAAACATCTGCTGTGCCCTGTAATGAGGGAGACACTGAATGCTGACCAGTCTGTATCTGCGGCGCTCCAGTGTCCCCCTGGTGAAAGCCTGGATGGTGACGGTGGCCTGTCGGATCATGAGGAATAGCTGCCTGACCACCGTCATACGGTAAGTCTTCTGGATCACCAAGGCAGCCCTGGTGTAGCGCAGGATCAAAACCAGTCTGCAGACATGCGACAGAGAAGAGCTTCATATGTGGAATATTTTATTACGTTTAGACTTTTGTCATTTTGTCTTCTTTCAGTTGCTCTCTTTAAGAGTTGCCACAGTGGTTCGTCTGCGTCCAGCTTCCCCTATCCCATCATCCTCCTCTGTCACACCAACCCTCTGCATATCCTCCTTCACTACATCCATGGACCTCCTCTGAGGTGTTCCTCTTTTCCTTCTGCCTGGCAGCTCCATCTTCAACATCCTCTCGTCCTCCTCTACACATGTGCAAACCATCTCAGCTCTCTGACTCTGAGCTGTCCCTCTGATGGACTCATTTTTAATTGTGTCCAGTGGAGAGCTTCACATCTCCATCTCAGCTCCTTGTCTTTTTGTCAGTGCCACCATCTCCAAGCCACACATCATAACAGGTCTCACTGCCATTTTTTAAACCTTCATTCCCACTCTTGCTGCTATCCTTCTGTCACAAATCACCCCTGACACTCATCTCCACCCTCTGCTTCAGCTCTCTTGTGCACTCTCTGTTGCTTTTGATAGCTGACCCCAGGTATTTACACTCTTCCACCTTCACTTCCTCTGCTCCCTGCAGCTTCACTATTACACTCGTCTCCCTCTCTTGCTTTTACTCACTTTCATTCCTCTTCTCTCAGAGCATACTTCCACCTCTGAAGGCTGTCCTTCACCTGCTACCTACTCTCACTACAATGATCTTCTCAATCTGGGTAATCATATCTAGTGTTTCAAACATTAACAAGAACTCTAGAAAGGATGCAGTACTATTTTCCTTTTAAAAAAAAAAAATGAAATGGCATAGCCTGCCAGCCATACATCATAGTAAACAGACACAAACACTCTTGCTGTCCTCACCGTCGGGCCAGCGCCCCCCTGCTGTATCTCTGTATGGTGAGCGTTGCCCAGAGGATCCTGGTGTATCTGATTCGTGCCAGCCATCCTTTAACCTGACTCTGGATGATCACAGCAGCCACTCTCAGCCTCTCAGCTCTCAGCCTTTCCAGAAGAGCCACCTGACCAGCCCGGAAAAATACTTTTGTCTTTCCAAAGCAGTACTGGTCTGGATCTAAGATGAGCTGAGGCAGGGCCTGTCTGCACGCAGCCTGGGCCTGGTCCTGGCTCTGAGCCCCCCGAAGAAGAACTCGATACCTGCTGAAGAACTCCTCATACATCCATCTGGATTCACAGATTGAGTAGAGTAAATCTCAGAGAAAATAAGTTGATATTTCTGTTTCTATAATGTGAAAATCTATCAACTAAGCATTTAAAGTGACATAAATATTTAATCTCAGTGAACAGTTATAAAACTATTCTTTTGCTAGTTTATGATAGTATTTAAGTCACTGTTTTGATTACATTTTCTGGTTTATGTTGTAAATCTTTGCACATGTTTCAAGACCAGACTGTCACAACACTGTGCTCATATTATAAAGACTAAAGTCTTAGAATTACTCAATACCTGGACGGATATCCTGCTGCACTGATACGGATGGTCTCCAGCACCCCACAAGCTCTTAACTGCTGGACTGTCCTCTTAGGGTCAAACCTAACATGTAGATGATGTTAGAAAACCAGTGTCCATTAAATCACACCAAAACCCTTAGCTGTGAACGCAGGACAAATAAGAACTCACATAAAAGGCTCTTTTAGGTCATTGGGTTTAATACAGCGGACATAGTGAGGGGTGGTGCTGTTGAGAGTTTCCATTAACATGTGTAAGGACTGACGGAACTGAGGACAAAAAATAAAGAACAATGAGCAGGAAATTTATTTTAGATTTATTTTAAAATTTAGAATGAATGGATGTGCAAAATAAAACGAACGATAAATGAAAAAAGTAGAGAAAAACATCTCACCTGAAAGCCGACTGTCAGCTTATGTTCTCTGATGGCTCGTTTACCTGAGCGAACGCTTCCATTGGCCACAGGAGACACATTCCTCTGCTGCTGGAACAGCTCAGCAACCAGCTCAGACTGCAGCACACACACACATGGCGCTGGTGAAACCAATGTTGCATAGAAGTTATAGATTCATATATGTTTAGCACATATCTACCTGACTTGCTTTCAAAATGTTAATGAGCTCTTCAAAGACCGTGTCTCGATTTTTATCTAGAAAGCCATCGCATTCATATTGGACCTGATGAAAATAAAATACATCATCACTGCAAACACAGACACACTGGAGAGAATCCCAAAAGGCTCTCAGAGAATCCCCTGAGACCTGACCAATCCAGTATTATGTCACTTACCGTGTCAGCGAAATGCAGGACGATGAAGGCGCTGTTTGACATGCGAGGCTTCCTGAAGTGAGGGTGAGGATTCCTGCTCAGGTGCTGGTCGTACAGCTTACGCACCCAGCTTTCATCAGAACCTTTAGGCATCTGAATAATGCACAAATGAACATTTATTACACATGCTAACGCAATTCAAGTCAGTGGACATGCAAGTACTTTTATCCACACGGAGGAAAAAAAAGGTTGGAACTAGAGGATTGGATGGCCGACCCTGCACTCTTCATCCAAGAGATCAAACATGCCCAGCTGTCCCTCTATAAGATCGATGCACTGCTGATTGTCACTGAACTCAATCCGGCTCCAGGCCAGCTCCTCGCGGACGTACTCCTCCTGCTCCAAGTGGAACACATGCTGCAAACACCACCAAACAAGTAGCAATGAGACAGAATTAGAGAAAGACCGAGTGACTCAACAGAAAGATTAAGGGACTGACCGTGTCCATGATGGAAACCAACAACAGACTGAAAAGACAGTCTGTGTTTCCCCACAGTATCTTTGTACATGCAGACATTTAACATAATTGCACACAAATATGACAGACGGAACAAGTTTCAAACAAACGCATTATATTTACACTCACATCAAATATCAGTATTTTCATAAGTAATGTAAGCACAGGTGAAAGGGCTAATGTTTTTAATAAAACAGTTCAAAACCAGTACACAAACACGACACAAACAGCAAGGGCATAAAGCACAGAGGGAAAGGACAATGGCTTACTCTGTTGAATTGTTGTTGCAGTTTTTCATTTGCATAATTTATGCAGAACTGCTCAAAACTGTTCCTCTCAAAGGTCTCAAACCTGCTCCAAGGGAGATACCTGTCAGTCCATGTCAAAGGCATACAAAAACTTTAATCACACACTGCACAGTCACAGAGTTTATTCACTTACCCATAAATATCTAACACCCCTACAAAGGATTTGGTCCGTCCTTGCTGGGCCCGCAGAGCTGAGTTGAGCCTCTGGACAGTCCACACAAACAGCTGACCATAGATGTGTTTAGCAAGTGCATCTCTGGCTTCTACGGCCTGCTGGCCAGTCATAGGTTTGACCAGCATCTCTCCTCCTACAGCAAGCCTGCGATGGCACAGCCAGTGAGCCATCTGTGATCCCTCAACTCCCAGCAGCTTGGAGAAGACAGCCAGAGAGCAGTCCTCTGCCTGAGAATCAAAGCAACTATTACGAAGGAATATGAATGAAAGACAAGTGAATGCAAAAGTATTCATGCAGATCATTACATCAATGTAACTCCGGTCAGAGCTTCGCCCACTGGCTTGAATGTTGACATTTCCCAGATGGAGAACAGCTGACAGGATCCTGAAGAGCTCCATCTGTTGGTCAGGCTGCACACCTGCATTTTTACCATATATAAGGTAAAGAATTTCCTGTTTTATCTTCAAAGATGCTTGGATGGATGCTTTAATGTAAACACTCTACCCAGAATGGTGAAAGCATTGCGAGTACGCTCCAGGTCTGACAAATCATCAGTACCAGGTATCTGCATCTCTCCTCCCTGGTTAGTGTAGCGGAAATTCTCAGGAGCATCTGGACTCAATAAAACACACTCACACTTCATGCACTGTGAACAAAATAACGTGGACACTGTACTCCTCTGAGAACAAACTGAGGAGGTTGCCTGTTACAGAGTCTCACCCAGCTTGAGGGACATCATTTCAGGCAGCTCTCTGGAGGCACACAGTTGATAGAAGATATGGTAGTTCCTCTCTGTCGATGCCTTAAAACAAACAAATATGAAGAAAGCATGAATGAACACCCGTGCATTTTTTCTACAAGACATTTGTGGCTTTGTGTGGCTTTTTGATCTGGCCTAACTACATTGCAGCAAGTGAGTTTACCTGGAAGACCACCCGTGACTTCTCTAGCAGATAGGTCCTCATATTGGCCCCAATGATGTTCCCCTTCCTGCCAAAGCCAATCTCGATGTACTTCCCAAAACGACTGCTGTTGTCATTTCGAGTAGTTTTAGCATTACCAATGGACTGAAGACCAAAATACAGAATTATAGTTTTTATAAATGTAGAACTTCCAGTTTTCTCCGTACCTTACGAAGGTTGCACAGACCGAAATGTTGCATACTAATAAAAATATGCAGAAATTTGATATTAGAACTTTTAACCATAACGAACCTACAAAAAGATCTTTGGTTCCTTTACCTCCATAATTGGGTTAGACGCCAAAACTCTCTCCTCCACACTGGTCTGCTGTGCTGCTCCTCCAACCACAGCGAAATATCTCATGGTGAACTTTGCAGAGACAGTTTTCCCAGAGCCAGACTCCCCACTTATGATGATAGACTGGTTCCTCTCCTCTCTTTGCACACAGACAGAGTGACCACAACATCCCACACAGTGTAGTTAGTATTAAAAAAGTAAATTAGGCATAAGGTCACCAAACACTCTGGAACCCTGACCTGATCATAGTGCGGTAGGCCTCCTCAGCCACAGAAAAGATGTGTGGTTCCATGTCAGCCATGTCCTGACCGCTGTAAGCGTCTATCACCTCCTCTCCATATATTGGAAGATGGTCATACGGATTTATGGCCACTAACACAATACCTGGAGTCACGGGAAAGAAAGCAATCACACCATGAGAACCTGAATATTAATATATACCTGAACTTATAAGTATGGCTGCTTTTTAAAAACAGATTTTAGAATAAAACTTGGAATTCTAATAAATATGAGGACATGAATAAATGTTTTTATTGACTATATAATAATGTGACACTGCTATGTTATTAACTTCTCTCAATCATAGCAGATACAATCATGTGAAGAAGAAAGTTTTTACAGGACTTTATGTAATCCTGCAGTAAACATCATGATTCAGTAGGTTGTAGAACCACTTTTACTGAGCAATAACTTGAAATAATGGTTTTCTGTATGGATTTATCAGGCTCTCATGTCACTGTGGAGGAATTTGTCTTGAAAGTGTTGCTTCAGTTCACTGAGGTTTGCAAGGTGCCCAGGCCTTGTGGCTGCAGAACAAGCTAGAAACCATGCTGGCCAGCCTGTGTGAGGTGTTTGCCCTGATATGCTGTGTTTGGTTTCCTCCCAGTGTGAGGCTGTGCTTCTCCATTTTAGTCTCATCTGTTTGTTCAGATGCAACATTGCAAATCTAAACTGTCGCTAAGATACGCATGGTCTATTCAGAGAGCAGAGGCTTTCTCCTGGCAGCTTTTCCAAACAAGCCAGTATTTCACTCTTTGTCTCACTGTACCACCATAAACCTTTAACATTTAACATGCTAATTGAGGCCTGTAGAGTCCCGAGTGACTTTGGAGGGAATTTGCTGGAACTTCCATCCCTGGGAATATCCCGAATACTCGAGATGAGCAAACTACCAAAACCGTAAACTGTAGTAACTAAAGTTAATGAAGTGCATTCAATTAGCAGCACCTGGCTCATACTTCTCCTTTTAATTGGAAGCAGTAAAGGTGAGCTTAGTTTTCACTGATCAGAGTCCTGTGGAAGCTTTCTTTTTCACATGACTGTACATTCTCCTCCCTGAGCCTGGATCTGTCAGAGGTCTTTGCCCTTCAATGTGAGTTCTTCCTCCACATCATCGCCAAATGCTTCTCATGTGGGATCATTAAATTATAGGATATTTGCCATCTTAGTGTAATATATGCTCAGATGTCTGGTCAGGACAAAAGGGAAAAATTAATATTAAAAAAAAAAGATTTAGTAAGATGAGTCATGTAATTCAAAGATAATGTGCAACTACATACATAAGAGGTTGTTTTTCCCTTTTACAGCATGGCAGTGAGGGTGTAGTTTCAGCCTTTGACCTCTTGTATTATAGACAGCATTATGAGCTGCAGTATAATCATGCAGACAGAAGCACACAGGAGCTGTTTCTGGCTTTTTTCCAACAGGAATTTAAAGATCCTCTCTCACTCTCGCCAGTCTATTGTTGGTTGAGTAATCATCCCTGTTTTTCTAAAGTTTCCTGCCATCTCTCCAGTGAGGCGCTCACCACAGTATGTGTAGATGCTGCTATAGTCCAGGAATCGAACCCGGAGGTTGTGCAGGACAGCGGGCTCGTGGAGAAAGCTGAGAGCTGTTAGATCATTCTCGCCCTCCAGTATGTCGGGATTCCCCAAAGGTGGGAGATCAGAAGGAGAGCCCACTGGGTAATGGACCTCCTGTCATTGAAAGTGGAAGTTAGAAGTCTCGGATGTAAGACACTGTTGACAAAGGGATTTTAGACAGGTGCAATTTTATCCAAATTGAGCATTTGCTTTAATCTATAGAGTGTAAAACAGTACGGTGTCTCTCACATTTCCATTTGAGAGCTGTAGCAGCAGATGCTTCCCTCCAGGCCTGTAGTCCTGGAGAAGCTGGGCTGAAACCCAGACGGCATCTGGGTCAGGAACCCACACATTTGCCCCCTAAAAAAAACAAAGGAACAGACCGTCACAGGTGTGCAAAACACAGATTAAGTGAAAAAGGAGAAAAGTGCATGATAAATCTGGGTGTGTTGAAAAATCTGAAAGCTGAGAGGAATAACCGATTTCATTTGCCATTTTATTTTTGTTGAACGCTGTTAAGGTAGATGTCACACCTCCTGGACTCACCCAGTGAAGCTATTTGGTACCCATCAGCATAAAAAGCTCCTAAACTCTGTTAAAAATTAACAGCAGTCATCCTCCCTCTAAACTACCCACGAGGATTAGCCATTATTTAAAGCTGAGAAATGTAATTAACTAATTTGCTTATTAATCCACAGATTTTTACAAATTAGCTTCAAGTCTCGTACATTTTTCATATATTCAGTAAACACTTTAAAACCTCAGACTAACACACTGCCACCAGCCTAACAGATCAAAGATCAGCAATAGTCCTAACTTGGGCAATGAATCAGACTTGCTTACCTGACCTACTCTAGGATACATCTCCTTAATGCACACTTGTGCTCAAACATCAGTAGCAATGGTGTTCTTATACACTAAAGGTTGCTTCATATTCAAAGCAGCTAGGAAAGTGCAGATTCCATGTATAATAAGAAACCATAGCAAAACCAAGAGTACCTCAAGTTAATCTTACCTTGCTGTACAATTCCAGTGTTGCCATCTTTAATGATTCAAAGCAGAAAAGGTAACATCTCTGAACAAACAGCCGGTATCCTCACTTTCCCTGCAGAGCCGCGTCGTCTCCGGCTGACAGTGGCTTGCACTTTGTCCAGTGTCACATAAAGACACGAGGACTGGCAGGTTAACTGTTAATCTGCGAGGAGATGCAGTGATTGGATGTGGCGTGTTTGTCCAGGAGTGATCATTGAGGACATAAAAACAAACAACAACAAAAAACACTGAGCACATTTTGTGACATACTGACTCATTTTAATAAGCAATACAATCAAATTCATCTCAGCAAACAGCCTGCTGATGTTTTGTAGGGAATCTCTTGATTTCAGCGGGATGCATTATTCACTGGGGATTAAAAAATACAAAATCTTACCGCTTGGGTGACACAATGAAAAGACAGTGAGCCTAAAATTCACTAATTTGTTTTCTACCCAATTCTGTGCGTGTGTTTCAGAGGAGGCAGCGTTTTGTGTGGTAACATTGACACATCAGATTTAAATTAAAAAAGAAAATACAGGAACTGAAGCTGTGATCGTAACAAAGCTTTGAATAAGCAGCGTCTCACAACATCAGTAAGCACCTATAATGATGATGAGAGTTAAAAACAGTAATAAGTGTATAACCGAAAGAGGTCTCACGTCATTTCTCACCCACAGTCCCATCGTGCACTCTTTTCACCTCAAAGCCAAAAACCTAAACGCCTTTCAGAGTGACTGCCTCCTCTTTGGTCAATACTGAACGGGACTCAGCACAACGCGGCCGGCGCGTAACGATTCCACGAGATGCGCCTGTGCTGCGTCAGGAGTGTATCGTACAAACTCAAGAAAGAGAGATGGCAAACATACAAAAACATTCATTTCCAATCTGCCCGAAACAAAACGGCAATTTTCTTTTTCTAACGTTCAGATTTAACGTGATTGTCACAAAAAATACAAACTCATTCAAAGCTTTTTAGTAGAAAATACACTTATCACTGAACACTGAATTTGCCACGATGTAGATAAGTTATTATTTTAGTATTTCAAAGTTCATTTGATTTCATTTCTTATTTAATTTTTTTTTCATTTCCTCATTAACAATCATGTGGGCTCTAAAATATGGCCAAGGAGTCCCATCCAGTGGAGTTATTGATGAACGGATCCATTTGAGACTTGTTTCGAAGGGGAAAGGGCTCTTTAGGTTGTACTGGAATAAATCAGGTTTGGGTTTAGGTGGACAGTTCTTCAGAGCTGGACTGGAATGGGAATCCTACTGTTCGTGGTCATGGATGTAGGCGTGGAACGACTCCATCTGGACTTTGCAAAAACCTACAAGGGAAAAAAATATGTTTTAATTTAGGTGACACCTTAAACAGTGTAGTGTATTTACCGCACCGACTACAAAATGATGGTGACTTGGATCATCAGTGAGAAACTGTTCTGGGTTTGCAACCACAAAACAAACACTGGTTTGATGAATGTTGTGTTTTTTGTGGATTTTCTCCCCCACATTTATCTTGCAGGCCCATAAAAGAGACAGGTAACCCCAGTATATTACATTTATACATGTTTTTCCCACCTCTGGCTTTAACACAGCTCATCCACCTAGAACAGTGGTGGGCAATTCATTTTCCCAATGGGCTAAAGTAGAAAGTGGGACTGAGCCTCACCGATAACCTTAAAAAGACAAAATTAATATTAATCAAAATTGAGTTCAGCTTATTGCTAACACACCCTGAGCTTGACTGTTCTGGTGCAAGCTGCCCTGTTCTGGAGATACTGGCTCTGAGGTCGTTTCCACACCTGAGGCGATTGTCCGTTTAAATCAAACTTCTTCTTTTTTTTTGTAAAGATGCGAGCACTCTGGTGAGAACCAAAGCTACCACACATAGACCCTTTGGAGGAGGTGGTCTTAACTACCAGGTGTGTGCTGCAGGTTTGAGCTCAACGCTTTCCTGTGGTCAGCCATGACAGACACGCAGAGTACACAAACTGTAGCACTAACCCAATAATGAATGCAAATTCTCCACATTATCCACTAAATCAACTAAAACTAGTAACTAAATTCAAGCTTTTTTCCAGGTGCTCACGTATTCATCCAGGGGTCACCACAGCAAATTAATCCATATATTTGATTTAGCAGGTTTTTACATACCTGCCCTGACGTGACCCTCCCAGGGATCCGTCTCTCTTCCCCATCTTGAACTGGGGATCCTTCCTGTGTTGTGTGTTTACTTAGCACTAAACGTGTGGTGCACAAAGTACGCAGTATATGTCACGACTCGAAAAAGTTGTAGTGACCGGATTCATCCAGGAACTACTTTCATTCTGCAGAACTACAACTGCAGCTAGCCAGCAATTAGCTGTTAGCAGGATGTTAGCTCCATCCATCCATCACGAGGGACCATTTAAGGTTGGTCTTCCTGCCATGACAAAAGTCAAAAGACTGCACTTTAGCGTCGTTTCGGCAGGTCACCCCCTCTTGATTTTTAACCTCACAGCTTCGCCTTTGGGCCCAAGGTTACTTCAAAAAAAATGGACGAGCTTGAAGCAGGACTGTGTGAGCAGGTCTATCTGCACAGGCATTTAGATGACACGCGCATGCAGGAGCACAGGGATCGCAGATGGCACAGAACTCATGCAGGGAGATTTCTGCAACAGTGCTGGAGAAGACCATAAATGGACAAAAGCGCCGTAACGGCGAGTACAAATGGATGTAGCGTTGTGATGATGTCACCGTCGGCACATCTCGCAAACAATGCAATGAGCATAAATGGGCCATAAGCCTCTTGCTCTTGACGAGGATTGTGGATTAGTGTCTTTAGTGTCATCTACCTTTATTATAAAAGGGACATCACACACTTATTTTGTCACACAATTGGACAAAATAAGCCTGGACAGATAAACTGTGATTACAGGCCAGAGTTTAAACACATAACTCTAAACTTTGGGTGAACTGTCACTTTAGTGTTTCCACCAACCTGTGCTATACACTCTCCATGTCTTCACTGCCATTGCCCTCTTCCTTTAAAGCCTCTCCTTCATTGGCAGCCTCCTCGACGTGGGCCAACATATCGGCCATGAGCGCCTCTTCCAGCCGCTTCCTCACGCTGTACACCAGCTCCTCCTGCTTCCTACAAATAAACACAACAGGAAGCTGTTACAGTTGGCAGTTACATCTGCCCATAACAACCATTAAATCAGCAAACAGCAGATGGTGTTTTCACAGAGATCACTGGTCACTGGTGATGGGCTGAGGAACACTGACCAGAAGAATACTCGAATTGGGCTAATCAGAGATAACTGAAAAAAGGCACGCTTACTTTCAATTTGGCAAATGCCCAATTTTTTTTTTAATGCGTTTAAATTTGCGATAGAAATAATCGATACCTATGGCATCTCTCTTTACCTTAATGACCTTATAGTACCATATCACCCCATTAGAGCATGTTGCTCTTGCACTGCAGGATTACTTGTGGTTCCTTGAATATTTAAAAGTAGAATGGGAGGTTTTCAGTCCCCTCTTCTATGGGACCAGCTCCCAGTTTGGATTCAGGAGACGGACACTATCTTTTAAGATTAGGCTTCAAACTTCCCTTTATGCTAAAGCATATAGTTGGGGCTGGAACAGGTGACCCTGAATCCTCCCTTAGCTATGCTGCAATAGGTGTAGGCTGCTGGGGGATTCCCATGATGCACTGGGTGTTTCTTTTTCACTCACTCTGCATTGAATCATACTTGATATTAATCTCTGGCTCTCTTCTACAGCATGTCTTTTATCCTGTCTCCTTCTCTCACCCCAACCAGATGGCCGCCCCTCCCTGAGCCAGGTTTTGCTGGAGGTTTCTTCCTATTAAAAAGGGAGTTTTTCCTTCCCACTGTCGCCAAAGTGCTTGCTCATAGGGGGTCATATGATTGTTGGAAATGTTTCTCTGTATGTATTATTGTAGGGTCTACCTTAAAATTTAAAGCACCTTGGGGTAACTGTTGTTGTGATTTGGCCCTGTATAAATAACACTGAATTGAGTTGAACTGAATTACTCCTACTACTACTGGAGCTCTTACTTCCTGGCACTGAAAACCACCACACAGGTAAATGAGTCCAATTTTTATCTGAAAACCCAAAACACATGTAGATTGGACTATTTTATGAAACCCACCGGATGTCTTCATCAGTGACAATGAAGGCTTTGCACAGCGGCTGAGCAGTGTTGAGCCACACTCCCGGGTTCTTCTCCACAGCGGCGGACAGCTGCCCCGTGATTGGAGCAGCGCTCGTGTGCAGAGCGCTGGCGATGGCTGACAGGAGAGTTTTGTCTGTGCAACCTGGACCGACACCTGCGGGGCCAGCAAGTGGTTACCAGACATTATCCAGAAACCCTTAACTACACCCAATGTTTATGTAAATTTGATCAAAGTTCAGAAGTTAATGGACTCAGTTAAAACCGCTCTTAGAGGAAATACCAAAATGTCATTTTAGGACATAAATTGTTTGGTGAGGCTGATAAATACCTTGCAGGCCTTTAGGCAGTTCCATTGTTTTCACCAGCTCCTCTGCAATGTCATAAGCATTTAGACCACTGAGTTTCTTCTCCCAAAATAACTGTGAACAAAATAAGGAAGAATATTTCAGATGCAGGCAGTTCTCAACACAAATACATTGTTCCTACGAATGCAGCAAACCCCCCCATCCCTATTCAAGCAATACTGGTCTGTCCAGTTTCAGAGCTGCACACATTCTTCATTATCTGATCCTTTAAAATACAGTGTCAGATTACAGGCCTCCTGCTTTCTCTGGCTTATTGTCACAGTAATAGTTTGTTCACCTGTCTGGGCTGGTCAACAGCTTTCTGAGGGTCCGTCTTCACTTTGTTGTTGGGATGGTTGGTAACCTTGGTAACAGGCTGCTTAAAGATGGAGGCCGTCTGTCTGACTGGGAGTGATGTGTTCAAGTCAGGTTTGCCCTTAACAAAAATATCAAGAGAGGATGAGAAGGACAAGAGAAAGAGGATCCGTCTCATTCAACTAGAGAAAAGTAAAGCCTCTGCCTCACAGGCCCAGAGACCGGTCAGCAACCGCTTGGTGATGGCAAACGGTTGCTGGGTGAAATCCGTCATAAATAAGAGCATGTTAAGCCAAAAACCTTCTGACGGCTTTGATCGCAGATCATCGCGATCGCCCATAGCTTCAATGACTTGCCTGCAAACACCATTTTACTCTCTGAGCTGTAATTAAACTTGAAAAAACAGAAAGCAAACGGCCTTCAAAGTAAAAGCTTCGTCTCATCCTGCACTGTTCAAAAGGCGCAACTTTTACTATGAAGGCAAAAGTTCAGTTTCTGGTTGGCGTCAAGTTATTTACAATTACAATGAGTTACAATGAGCGAGTGGTTTACGAGTGTTTGCACTCAAGTTGGCATCATCCATACAAACGATGAGTAAACACGGCAACCGGTCGGTGACCAAAGCGATCGTGAGGTTTTTGGTTCAGTACCGTTTACTTCTTTGCAACCACTTTCACATTAACAACCTTCAGAAATCACTGGAAACCAGTTGGGGAATATACACTTGTGACCGGTGGTTTCCCAATTGGACACTAACTGGTCTTCAGGCCCGAAGCAAGACCAACAAAGCCTGACTTTCCCAAGGTTCTCCGCTTCCAGCTCTGTGTGTTTGATACCTTACTGAGAGTAACATCTAGATCAGGGGTCACCAACATGGTGGCCGTGGGCACCAGGTTGCCCGCAAGGACCACATGAGTAGCCCGCGTGCCTGTTCTAAAAATAGCTCACTATAACAACTTACCAGGAAGCTGCATATATTTTTATTTTTTGTTGCTATTTTTTTAAAATCACAATTGCATTGGTGTCAATTTGTTAGAGATAATATATTAAAAAAAATGTTTATTATTAAATATTAGATTAGCTAGCTGGTCTCCACGGAAACGGTTGCCATAATCAGTGTCTTTACATAGATGAATTACATTAATTATTAACGATAACATACAATTAAAGTTAAATTGAGGAAATTTGTTATTTCAGAAGTGTGTGTCAAACTGGTAGCCCTTCACATTAATCAGTACCCAAGAAGTAGCTCTCAGTATCAAAAAGGTTGGTGAGCCCTGATCTAGAGAAACTAAAAAAAGTGGACTACAGAAAATTGTAAATGTTATTTATTAATTTGGAAACTACCTGGCATTTATTTTCTTCATTTTACAGCTGTTCTTGTACTTGTGCTCGCACCAATTTGGTTTTACTGACTTATTCCACGAACCATGTTTCATCTCATTCTCTCTGATCTGTATCTGCGCTCACCACATCCCTCATTTATGATCTAATCGTATATGTTATATCCTCCAAAGAAGCACTAATCAGTTTCCTAATCTGTGTTGCGAGCAGTGGAAGTCAGTCTTTAGCTCAGATCATTACAATGTAATCGTGTAATCTCACCGTTATTGAACAGTTTGTCCACTGTAACTGCACAGTTTTGTTGGGTACGTTACTAAAATATGACACGTCTGCATTCTTTCTGCATCACTCCAGATCGAACTATCAGGAAAATATTTTGAGAAACTCTTCACCATCACCTACTCTGGAGCGGTTAGCTGTGCGACCCACAGAAAGTGTGGGCCGCACAGCTAACCTGTTACCACAATGATCGATGCAGGTGAACAGAAACATCCGAGTCTTGCTTTAAGCTCAGTCTACACGGCTACACCCTTAATCTGGCTTGTACACTCCTTAGAGCTACTGATCCAATCTGTTTATCGAGACGAGCAGCATATAAGCCGCAAAAGAGATTAACTTTACAAAAGCAGTGGCTGCACACTTCCTCCCTCCACTTAGATCACACACTCGGAATTCTGGCATACAGATAAAAGGGCAGACAGTAAGTGGAACACAATTCTGGAGCTCGCTTTAGCGTTGAGGTCAAGCAGCCGACCTTCACGAGCCGGTCTGTGTCACCTTGTTCTGGCTGTTGTTATCGTATCGCAGTCTCTGCCGATTCTTGTTCAGCTTGCTCATCAGCATCTTCCCCGTGCGGAAATCAAAAGAGCTGAGGTCCATCTGGTTACCAAGGTAACGGGCCAGCTGAGGCTTGCTCCGAAACTTCTTCCCAGATGGACTAACGAGGCAGACGCAGAGATGAGGCGGGGGAAGAAAAAAACACAATGTTAGCGCTGCAAAGTGGTCACACCAAGACTGAAAACACGAAAAACAAAAAACACACAGAGACACTGGGAGACAAAAAAAAAGTGTAACACACAGACAACAACATGCAACAAGTCAACAGCAACAAAGAGAAGCAGGAGACATCCAAATGAGCGGATGAGCACTTTGTGAAATGGATGCAGACTCCACCTTGGCTCTGTCACCTACCAACAAGCTGCACACATCTCAGGAAGAATGAGCACATATGAAAATTTATACTCAACATGTGTAACTACACCCACCCTCCTCCATCAGTGATCACAATGTGAACATGGCAAAACTAACACTGGTCAAATGTTTCAGGGTGGAAACATTGGAGCTCCGCTGCTGGGAGCAGCAGCAGCATCATCTTGAGCCTGAGCGATGACCAAACAAAGGAACAACTGTGGGTGGATACGTGCTAGAGTAACTCATGCAAATGCATCTTACATCACACACCACAGTGAACACCAGTAAGATTGTACATTTAGCCTACCACAAACTATACAACCGACCCGCCTCCCCCCTCTCTTGCCTCTGTTCCTCATCTTGCTCTTCTCCTCTGCTAAATGAGAACAAATCTGAGGTTTGTTGATTCACTTCACTGGGAAATAAAAGGTCATTAGCTGAAATTACACGGAGCTTTATTTATCTCAACACCTTGGCAGGTATGAGGAGCTGCTGCTAGCCTGCACACACTCCTTGCTGTCCCAACAGTTGTTGAGGACTTGGCCCGGCTGGCCTTGTTGTTGTCGTGCAGCAGACAGAGCCCCCCTCCTTCCCTCCCATTCCCAAACTTTACATCGACACCGAAAACACTCCTGCCCCGCTTCCGTCCGCACACTCGGTGTCTCGTGCAACTTTTAAGTTTAGTTTTTGTTACAAGCCCTTAGCTCGTGCAGTACCTAAAATAATAGACATCGCTCTTTCCAGCTGACAAACCGGACTTTCTGGTCACTTCTTCCATTTTCCAGCCTTTGGGGAGAGCAGAGCAATCCCACCTTTTCTTCTCCATTTCCCACGCGAGTAATCTCTAAATCCACTCAAACTTACTGCAGATGACCACAGTGGCTTTTAGGAAATGTGCCGATGTATATTTGTATATAACGTTGTTGGGACGGCAGGCCTATGGCGCCTCACGCTTTTGTTTCGACCATGTTACTACGCGCGTCCTCTGTAGTGGCTCTCTGGGCGAACATCTCGGCTCTTTGTCGTCGCGCAGATCGCTCCGCCGCGGACCTCAGCCATATCACTACCTGATTGTCTCTTCGGGGCACGAGGGCTACATCCGCAAGGAAAACAGGACAGCGCGGATACGTCAAGGCGTCGCGACAGAAACAGGAAGCTAGTGCGTTCGGATTTCGGTAGAAAAGCACGTGCTTATCGAAGCGTGCGCGGATACTTGGATAAAGTAGAGCAAGCGACCGGGGGAATGTTTAAAAAATGGAAAATAATCATCCTAAATCTGCAGTGTCAAATGTAAATCCAGATTCGGCCCAGCAAAGACTCCAATCTGGCCCACTAGACGGCTTTGGAAAATGTGCAGGAAGACATAAATCTTTGGATTTGTGAAAGTTTTTTATGCAAGTTTTCCAGATCGTTTTGCTGACGAAGCGCTCCTCGTGGCCATTCATACTACAACAAAACAATTAAGTGATAGATAAACAATTCAATCACATAAAATTTGTTTTGTTTTGTTATTTACAACCATTAAACAAAAAAGGACATTTTCTGTGAATTATAGAAACTTTCTGTTTTGTTATTACATGACATTCTGGCCAATGAGCTGCCTGTAATTTTACACAGCCAAGCAAAAAGATTTGTTTTATTTACTACAGCAGCATAAACATGTGGAAAAACTGCAACGTGTTTCTTTTGCTTACATTTGGATATCTCAGAGGTTAAATTAGTAGTTAAACTTCTTTACACCGGTCAAAGGGGCAGTTTCACCGGTCCGCCCACTTAAGATCAAAGTGAATTGCATGTGGTCCACAGTGTTAAATAACTTTGACATCCGTGCTCTAAACTGACCCCTGAAGAGGTCAGTGTTGAAACACATTGCATTGTAACATAGTTACATGGCAGTACACGCAAGAGTTATTATACTTTTTCTTATTTGTATTTAGTTTTACACATTTATTTATAGCTAAAGTTAGCTTCCACATTTTTCTTGTTATTTTAATTAGATTTCATTAACTCTAAATGCTTATAATAACCTTCCATCTAAAAAGGTAATAATTTTACAGCTGTAAGTAAATTAAGTAATATGATATGGTAATCAAAATGTTGCCTTCAGGTTGTACTTTGCCTGTCTCTTGACTGATGAACACAATGAATGGTATGAATATTTTCATATTCATAATGTTTATATTAAAGAAAATAAACTTACACATGTTTAAATCAAAGGTCATGTGTGATATCGACAAGGAACGTGCAACAGATATGTTCATGTGTTTCAATTGATTCTTTTTCTTTTTCTCTAATTTAAATATTCATATATATTTTTTGTTTTATAAATCAAGACTTTATAGAAATTGATGTGCCTTAATTCCATGCATCACTCGGGGAGATGATACAATGTGCTTATTTCTATCAGTTTGGGTTATGCTACAAATTCTTGAACTGAAGCGACCCTGCACACGCTTTTATTTTGACAGATCTTATCGGAAGTTGTGCGTTCTACTCTCCGTGAATTGACGTCAATGGCATAACGCCACAGCAACGTTAATCTATGTGAAACATAAATTAGGCTGCAGCTACAAATAGACCGTAAACAATAAGCACGAAGCGGCACTGACAACAACCATGACTGGCGCTAAATAATCAAATCCAACAATGGTCGCAAAATAATCAAATTTATTTGCGGTTTCTTCTCCGAAATGCGCAAGTTTCTGTGTGAGCTCCGTGAAACTGGAGAGCCGTTTCACCACCACAATGCCGACCGTTGTCATTCGCGCTCGGAGCCGGCTTTTATCAATGAACAAAGTAGATGTCACCGATGTACCGCACAGCATTTCAACTACACGTCACGCTTAGTTTCTATAAGAACAATGCAGGAAAAAGAAACATAATTTCTACTTTGCACGGCTAAAAATCTGCGTTGAAACAGCACCGCGTCGACGCAGTACTGCCTCCGTGTTTAAACAGCATTATCCGTAAATCTCGGGAATATTAAAACATGCTGCGAGGCTCCAGGGACGCGGACATCCTGGCTGCAAGCCGGTGCATGGATGTTTGCAGAATGCGAGGAGACTACACGGTTGAATTTGCCTGATCGATGACAAACATAGTTTACGAACATATTCCGAATAACGCATCAAACGCTACAGTCATAATTACACCCACAGCTCGCGGTTTTGCTGTCCTTTACGTGTACTTACTCGTTTTTATCCATCTTGAAGACACTATCTGGTTTTCTCCCTCTCGCTATGTTAAATCCCTTCTCCCCTGTCTTCTTTCAGTCCCCTCCCCCTTCGATGTTAGAAATGAAAGACATTATCCACGCAAATTTCGCAGTCTGCCTGATAAAATGAGCATAATGTCTGGCTCAAACTGGCCTATTCTGGATGAGCTGCTAGGCTCGTTATGCTGAATTAATATATGATTTTATATCATTTTTACAGCACGAGAAAAGCATGCTGTCGTAGCCACTATATGCAATTAAATAAATAAATACATCCAGTTGATTTTTAATGCAGGCAAATAAACGACAATTTCTCATCATAAAAGTTTAAACAAAGCATTTTAATAGTTGTAAATTTAGAGAATAATGAGACATACTGGGTGTTAATGACATTTATTTACATTTAATAACACTGAATCAAAAACAGCAGTTTATAAAGAGTTAATCCTGAAGTCTGAACTCCAAAAAAGCCCTCAGTGACCGACAGTTGAGACAGGGTGTCCCACAAAAGCTTGCGCTGTGAAAGCAATCCACCCAAGTGCCCATCCCAAAGCTGGGGTCCTGCAGGCTGACACACGGACTGTTTATTAGCGAAATGTACATGAACACATCAGGCTGTATGGCTGAAAACTCCTGTTTCTCTCTTAGGAAAGCTTCTGCCTGATGCAACAAGTGAATGATTTCTGATATGATGACGAGGTTGGGATAGGGCGAGGGCTCCAGAGGTCTGTAATATGTGTGGGACACTAAAACACTGGCACATTATTCATAATACTACAAAAAGAAAAACAAAATAATTTTCAAACATTAATCATACAGAAGAATGGAACCTTTATTCTTGCACATTATTTCAGTAAACAGGAAAAGAAGAGCAGACTGATCTCTGCAGCCTTCATACACCTGTAACACACTCACATGTTAGAGTTTACTCGTCCGTCTTGAACTTCCCTCTAATGTACGGCACATAGTCTAGCACTAATCGCCAGTCTGTGAAGTGAATGAGTGCCACACCGCCCACTGTTCCCCAGGCAACCATGTTTGGGACCCTGGAAGGAAGAAAAAAAAAAAAAAAAAGACTCCTGAAAATGACAAAAGCCTATCAACTGAAACATTTACAACAGTAGCTTAGATTACACCCCTCAGTCATCACACGACATGGTAGTTGTAGCCTGTTATTTTGTTATTTATTTTGTACTGTACACCATTTTTATAGATACCATTATATAAATAATTTTTATTTTTCTTATTTGGATAACCAGATAAATACATTTGCTTGCAAAAAAATATGCACTGACACAAAAAAAAGAAAGAGGAACTCCCGTCTGAATAAAAGGGAATAATTTACTAACAGCAAAAAAAGAGGTTTTAATGATTCAGAGCGATACAGTTTATTAGGGAGTAAAACATTCCCAAGTTTTATATATGAATAAAAATGCAATATGCTAAGGTAAAAAGATGGGGGCAGGCAGCTCTAAGCATGTTGGAAACAACGGAGGTGGCGCCGCCCTGCAGGCCAAACTTTGTGTTACATCATTTCTAACAAACCACACAATATCATTTCGGAGAACATGTGCTCCTGATGGCCTATAATTAGCCTTTTACCTCTAATACAGGTACATAAATAAATCAGTTGGACTCTAGTTTTAATAAACAATGAGTGAGGATTTCCTGTAGTTAGTTAACCAAACGTTAGGATAATATATAAGTTGAAAATGGTTAACGAGCTGTAACTGTAAACATGCCGGTTTAATTATTAGTATGAAAAACTGAAATCCTTACATTTGATACAAAATATATATATATATATATATATATATATATATATATATATATATACATATATATATGTAATTTATAATAATAATTCTCATGTACACCATTTTCAAGCAGGCCAGTATGAGCGGTTCTGTTCTTACTGGGAGGATGTCTATATAATAACAGACAAACCTTCACTGTGACCACGTTGCCGTGTCACAAACTGTCACTTATTTGTAAACTAACCGAGCTGTAATACTC
>VURO01046638.1:0-17234 GCA_015108175.1 Pelvicachromis taeniatus | reverse complement strand
TACATTCTTAAATCGTTTTTGGAAAGGTATTTGACAAGCACAATAAAGTTTTATTTACATCTCAGTCTCAGTAAATAAATGCTGCTTGACTGTTGTTGTTGTTGTTGTGTTGGTAGGTATGGTCAAACTGAAAATAATTTTTTCATGGAAGCATTTTTTCACCACATCAAAATTAGTCAAAAATCTTATTATCTCGACATTTCAACTTAATAATTCAAAGTTAGGGTTAGTGATTAAGATTGGGGTTGTCTGAGTCTTATTGACTCCAAATGTTGAAAAAAGAACTCAAAACTTACCAAAAAAATAAAACTCAGACATGTCAAGTTCTTAACTTAAAAGTTAGACTTAAAGATGGCAAAAAACCCCAAAACAATTTCAGTTACGAAAAACAAATCAGTTATCCAAAAGAAATTTTTAAAAAATGGCAAAAACACACTTCCCAACATCTTTCTAAAAGCACTACTTTTCATACTTTAACTAAAATATTTATTTTTTTAGGAGTCTACTACAAGTACTTGTGCTCAGTGCTGAGCAAGAGTCTTGACCCACTGCTCATTTCTTTATATTTTGCATAGAAAATGCAAATGATTCTTTTAAACATGTGATACATGCAAATATCACATACAAAGGGGAAAAAAGCTTGTACAATTCTTACAAGCTTGAAAGTTAATATTTGATCTGATCTCCTTAATTCTTTAATACAGTCTGAACAATAAAGGCAAGCTTTTAATAATTTCTTATCCAATCTTCTTTAAGGATATTCAAAGCTCTTCTTTGGATGCTGGCCGGTTTTTCTCCTGTTCTTTATCAATATGATGCCAGACTGCTTCACTAATCAGAAAATCTGAATCTTTTATTGTGATTCTGCCAAAAGCACAACAAAATTATTTGTTGTCCCATTCATTGCAAAGACAGCACTCCTGACCATTCAGAAGAATACAAAAATAAGAGTTTCTAATAAATAAACACAGTATAAAATATAAATGTGAATATATAAACATGTGTGTGTCATTGCTGATTGCACAGATTGTAGAGTGCACAGGTTAGTGAAAATGGAAAAAAACAAATGCTAATTGTTTATTATTTCCACAGTCCTGGGTTATGTGCTGTTTTTCAGTCTGTTAGTTTCAGCTTTTATTACCCTGTACTGCCTCCCTGACGCTAACAGCTGGAACAGGTGATGTGCTGGTTGAGATGTGTCCTTCAGGATGCTGTGGGCTTTACTGTGGCAGCGGGACCTTGGAGCTCCTCTAGGAAAGGAGAGCACAGCTGATGATCTTCTGAGCTGTGTTGATGACCCTCTGAAGTGCTGTCTTTTTCTGGGCAGTGCAGCTGGCAAACTCCACTGGGATGCAATATGTCAATATACTCTCAACAGACCATCTATAAGACACCAGCAGCTCCTTGACTATAGGGCGTTGTTTTTCAGTACTCTCAGGAAGCAGAACCCCTGCTATTCCCTCAGGAAAATTGAGTTTTCTGTATTCTTAATTCCATTACTTTTCAAAAATCCACAACACCACTGGCTGAAATACAGCACCAAACCGTGATGAGATTAGTTATGCTAGAAACCCAGTTCCTCAAAGTAAAAAGCAACCTAAGGAAAAGTATATAAAAGACCTCCAGAAAGCGAGAGAACTAATTAGAAAAATTACAAGAGAGTCTGGCTCCATGGAAGCAAAATATATATGTGTATGTATAATGTTATATATATATATATATATATATATATATATATATATAAATTTGTTAAATCAATAAACTGTGTATACTCAAAAAAACAGTTTTTTAAAGGGCAATATAAATAATAACACTGGAAATAAATATTGAAACAATGTGTGAAATAATTAATAATTTACACTTTTTACAGCTGTTCTCCCAAATAAATAATACAAGTAATATATATGTAACCTAACAGTTTAATTCAGAATATTACTTAAAAACAAAACACCAGGGTAAATGAATAATTTTGTTCAGTTCTTCCTGGATTAGCTGCCACACATCCGTTTGTGTCTGAAAGCTTGAGTCCTCCAATAAGTGTAAACAAAATAGAAACGTTCAAATCATACTCCTTTATTTTTTTGTTGTGCATTTTCTAGCATGCCTTCTCCATTTGAATGCCGCAGCTATGAGAAACTACATGATCCAAGACACAGCCGACTGGGTGCAAGCATCATTTTCCACGATCCATGTTTAAAGGAGTTATAATAGTCTTTACCTTATTTCAAGTTGTTGGGGCCATGCAGTCTCTCAGTGAGCCACAGGCAACAGCTCGTTAAGGCCCTCCCTGTTAACTGTAGACTTTAGCATATTTAGATTTCTATAGGTGAGGGGCTGTTTGATCTGGAAAAATGTCATTAATTAAAGTAATTAAGCCAGAATATCTGTCAGAATATCTATATATCTATGCAAGGTGTATATATGCCTGTACTGGACATTTAGCTTTTTAAAATAATGAAGTACTTGTTACAAAAAGCACACTCCTTGTTACAGATACACTATTATATATTAAATGATTGTATTGCTCATGTAATCATGTTTAAAATTAAATGCAATAAACCAAAACACAGAGAGATGTAGACATTTTTCATGACACAAAACTATCGTAATTTATGGTCACTCTTCGTTGCAGCTTTATTTGTGTAATTATTTTTCACTTTTACGTATTTATTTCGTGTATTTTTGTGTGGCATAAAGACCACTGTATTGAAACAGGGTTAGCCCAGGACGCCCGCTGCCTCCGTGGGACCCCGGCAGGCCCGCTTGGTGGCCCTCCCCGCCTGGGTATTTATCCAGCTGTGCATGGACCTATAAAGCACCTCGAGCATCTATAACCTGTGTTTATAACGCAGGGAGGTGCGCTTCGCTCATCTCCAGCACGCCGTTTGCGCGCATGCTGCTTCCGTAGATCTGTATATCGTCCGCACTGAGCGCGAGCGGCGCGTGCTAGCGGTGAGCGTTCCATCCGCGTGCTTCGCGGTCTGCGGAGCGGGTCCACCTCGCGCTCCAGCGGGCGTTCCCCCCTCCTTCTTCTTCTGCTCCCTTCATACCAGACGAAGGGGCAGAAACGACACATTTCGCCGTGGAGAAGGTAGCGGCTCTGTGTTTCGACAACAAACCGACACAAACGTTATTACCCTAAATCTGCGGTAGCTGTAGCGGTTTCATTTCGGCTCGGGCGGAAGTTTTAAAACAAACCGATTACACTGTAAGTCATCGGTGAGTTACATTTTTTCCCCCTCCTCGTTCCAAACGTGCTCTAACGCTGGATTGTGCATGAGGCTAACGTTAGCTAGCCGGGAGGTTTATTTTAAGTCAGTAATAAAACGACACCTGCTCAGGAGACCAGCTCCGTATACTGTGCGGTTATTAACGGTGTTTATATCCGGCAGGCATCCCTGAGCCGCTACATTAGTTGTTACCAAGAAGGCAATATGGAGGAATCGCCAGCTAGCTGCAAACTGGGGGTCCCTGAGAGGCTTTTGTCGTGCGCTCTTTTCTTCTGCCTCTCGCTCTCTGCTAACGTTAAAAATAAGCCCTTCCACACTGAGCACAGAGGAGTATTTTACACCCCGACGACGCCCCTTTTCCCCCAAGGTAGACCAGCGTATCTTTTAATTAGCCCCTCCACGCTGCTGCTCAGCCGCCGCCAGGTGTTGCAAATCGCACGTTGTTGACGCTGGTTGCTACATGCACGGCCATAGATGCCTCCCTACTCTGTCTCCGCTTCATTATTATTCAACTAAATTGTGAATAAATCCAGATATGATGGAATCGGCATACTGGGAGGATGCACACTTATTTTTTTTTGTTGAACCTAGAATAAAATAAATAACATATGGTCAAATCTATTGTTCTTTAATAGCTGGGCAGCCTGGTCTCATGAAGCACACATCAGACAAATTCAATGGGATTATTTTAATCAATGGGAAATGAAAAATGTGGAATTAATAACAAAAACATCACAATTTTAGTATTTGAGGCACGGGTAAGATCTGACAGATCAGTCTTTCAGAATGGACCGTTACTTTCTTCAGTTTCCACCATAAACTTGTACCTCGGCCCTGAGGTGACAAACCTTTAACACTCTTTGCTCAGTGCCAGGTTGCACCACCTTATCATTACCAAAACCTTTTATCGGTTAATGGAATGAGAAAAAGTCCCAAATCTGAGCATACACCTGTGCAATTACTGTTGAGTCAATGACTGCGGCCTCCTCTAGCTCTCCGCCTGTCCTGTATACCATGAATGAGTGGGGAAATGTACTTGTCTTCTTCAGGCAAAAGTTCCAACATCACCTTCTTGACCAGCCCAGATTTATCACTGAACATCACATTCATCCAATAATCCTCCACCCATGATTGTTTTCTTTTTGTTAGCTTGTTTTTTTTTCCTGTATGGAAATCCCATTATAATGAGCCAATTTCTCCCACTTCTGTTCCAAACATTAAATACCATTAAATACTGTTTCTCCGTTTCTTTTGCTGTCCATTTCTATCATGAGTTTTCTGTTTGAATGATCCAAACTGTAGACACAACTGAGAACAACCTCTTTAGTCAGACTCCCCTGTTTAAGCTTGTTGGGGTCACACTTCGCCATCAACAGCTTTTCCATACCCACATTTATGTAGGTTATGCTACTTGATCTGGGGGGAAAAAGCCATTTATTAAGGTAATGAAGCCAGAATATCAGAGATTTGTTTATTTGCTGCAAAGTGAGAAATGAGGGAAAAAAAGCTGAATGAACATTCTCCAAGTGTGGTGATTCCATCATTTTTGCCAGGGCTTGTATATGCAATTATCTTACTTTGCACTTGGCAGATGCACATGGAAAAAACCTCCCCACCTAGCTTATATCATGTCATATAAGGTTATAAATCATAGGTAACACGAGGCAATGTAGATTAGACAATCATTTCTTTGACAGAAAAGCTCTTAAATCTTTAAAAATACCGCAATCATATGCTGATTGTAATAATCTGCATTGCCTCTCGTGCTTCTCATCATTGAATCCCATTCTCCAATGCTGTTTTTTTCCCAACATGCAACAATCTTGGCGTTGACCAGGCACCTGCGGGTCCCCAGGTCTACCTGATGAGTATGAGCCTGACTACAGAACCCTCTAACGATGGTCCCACTGTTACAGAAGGTTTTAAGCATCATTATTTCCTAACATAAATGTCTCTGTTTCACTTGTCAAGAAATGAATCGTATGTATGTGGCTCTACAAGTGTTTTTGGTGCCACTTGAACTCGGCAGACACATGTCACAACCAAATGTCAGCGTCTTTAACTCCGCGGGCAGTAAGAGTTCTCAGTTTCAAGCCACTGAGGCATCAGGGCGAGCAGATGTGTTCTCATTTCCCCTCTTTGTAAACCGACAGAGAGCAAAGTGACTTCGGCTGAGAAGAAGGACAAGAAGGCAGATGAAGTGGCCGAGGAAGAAGAAGAGGAGGAAGAATATGTGGTGGAAAAGGTCCTGAATCGACGGGTGGTGAAAGGCAGAGTAGAGTATCTTCTTAAGTGGAAAGGCTTCTCTGAGTAAGTGTTCATGGGTCACCCGATGGCTCATGTCAGCCACACTTTTCCCTTCACCTGACATCTCAGGTTTACCAAACAAGTCCCAGGTGAAAGATACACTTCTTAACATGAGCTATGGAAGAATTCAGGTTCCTGCTGTGGTTGGTTTTCTGTAAAAGGATTTTAATGTTTTTCTATCATGATTAAAGGTTTAGAGAATCTGTACTAAGGCAGCTCGGTCTGCTGCTTTTCTGCTTGTTTTATTTTTTTTGCCTCATGTTACAGCTGCAATAAGAGTTAGATGTCATTACATGCAACTTAAAATCAAATCATTTTGATTGTTTTGATTTGTCATCCTTCATTTTTGTTATATTTTTCTCCTTCAGCAGCAGTTCTCCAGGCTGCCTGAAGGTTTCTCAAAGTTTTTCTTTGGACATTGGCTGCTGTTTCACTCATTTATAGTCCAGTCCTTATAGCTGACCATTATCAGAGGAATGCTTGTTTCTTAAGGCTCTTAATGCTGACCTTTGAATCATTCACGCAAATAAAAGGCACCTAACTCAAGGAATGAATCATTGTTATGTTTACACATAGCAGATGATTTAGCAAAGAACCAATAAAATAATTTGAAACTTTATGTTGATGCACTTTGTTGCTAGATGCCTGTCACGTCATTTGTTCCAATTTCCTTAGTTGAATCTAAAAAAATGCCAAAGAAAACACAGTTTGACTCGCATAAAAGGGGTTTTGCACCAACAAAGAGATTTCCAAAGAACTATTAGCCAGAAAATGGGCATATCTGGGTGGGTCCTTTAAAAAAATCTATCTGATCTGTGTGCTGTTCTCTGAAGCCTCCTATGAAAAAGTCCCAACCAAGAAGCCATTCCTAAGGAAGAGAAGCAGAGAGGAAAGGCTGACATGCCAAAATACTCTAAAACTGGACTGATAATCAGTGGCAACAGGTCGTATGGAGTGATGAATCCAAAATTTTTGGTTCAAATTGTCGTCTATATGTGCGGAGAAGTGAGTGTCTACAGCCATCTGTAAAACATGGTGGAGGTAGGGCTGCATTTGAATCACTAGTGTTGGGAATTTTATCAAAATATCTGGAATAAAAATTTTAGACCCCCCCCCCCAAAAAAAAACGATGTTTGATTCGATATGCAGTGACCAAAAACACAGTATCTGGATTGAATGGACTGGCCTCCCCAGAGCCAGTGTGTGA
The DNA here is from genome assembly GCA_015108175.1 of Pelvicachromis taeniatus. Classification (NCBI taxonomy): domain Eukaryota; kingdom Metazoa; phylum Chordata; class Actinopteri; order Cichliformes; family Cichlidae; genus Pelvicachromis; species Pelvicachromis taeniatus. The sequence continues at coordinate 10,490 of VURO01046638.1, read as the reverse complement.
GGGAATGTTATCGTGTAGCTTGCGGTTATCTCAAAAGAGAAACGAACAAAAGGCAGCCAACATCCAAAGAAGAGCCTTGAACGTCCCTCAAGGTCTGTATTTTAAATATTATTTAGTTACTGTTATTTTACCAGGAGGTCCCACTGAGCTCAGAATCTGTCAGGAATAACACAGGAATGGAGGGAAAACATATCACTCCTATTTATGGGCAGCTCAAGGCCGTGATTCCACGAAACTTTTATACAGAGACAGGAAAAGGGAAGTATCTTTGCAGAAAGGTGAGAAAAACGTCAGGACTCAGCTGTACTCTGGAAGTAGCTTTCCCATGTCGATAATGGAGAATATTGTGACAAAAACATCACAAGCGACTAAATTAGGAGTTAAATCATATTTTTGTGTATTTAAATCTACAGTGAAGATAACACGTGGGAACCAGAAGAAAACCTGGACTGTCCAGATTTGATTGCAGAGTTCCTGCAGTCCCAGAAATCAGCGCATGATGGAAAAAGGAAGGCGGCCGGGGAAGCAGAAGGAGACGACAGTAAATCAAAGAAGAAGAAAGATGATGTGAGTCCCAATTTTTCCACGAGTGTCCTTTAATGCTAAGTTACCTAAAAATACACTTCACTGTTCAGAAAAAAAATAAAAGGAACACTTAACCTGATCCACAAAAAAAAAGTCAGGATGTTGTGTAAAATGAAATAAAAACAGAATGCTGCGATTAAATTCAAAATAAGCTAATATTTTTTTGATGTCTTTTGTGTTCTGTTGTCAATAAAATACAGGTTTGTGAGATTTGCAAATTATTGTGTTTTGTTTTTATTTACATTTTACATAACGTACCATCTTTTTAGGAATTAGCTTCCAATTTCTTGAGAACGAAATGATGCAATAACAGTGGAAACCAAAATCACTGACCCTTTGATGACTGTATTCGTTCCTGTATGCATTCCCAACAACATCTGGGCATGCTTCGTCACCTCCTCCTAGACCTGAATCATCAGTCAGTGGTGCTGTTTGGCCCCATCTGATGCACCAATAGTGTCCCGGAGGTTCTCTGTTGGATTCAGGTCCTGGGAACATGAGGAGCATTAGGTGGCTTCATCGTTTAGGATCATGAGGCTGGGCAGGACAAACCCAGGGCTTTCAGGTCTGACAACAGGTGTGAGGATTTCATCCCAGTACCTTTAACTCAGATGTCGCTCCTATGATCATCACTGACCGCCTTCTCCAGACTCTCACGTCTATCACACATGTCCAGTGTGAACCACCTCCCCTTATCTGTGAAGAGAGCAGGGCGTTAGTTCTAATGTGTGTTTTTTTGTTTTTTTTTGTGAATACCAGTCGAGCTGCAGAGTGCTGGGCTGTGAGTTAGGTCAGAGCCGAGGTCACAAGTAGCCAGCCGGAGGTCGTTTTGTTGGGCTCTGGTAGTGTTTCCCCTGTTCGTCCTTGGCCAAAGGAGCATGTACTCGTCCTGCTGCTGGATTGATAACCTTCATCGTGTAGCGGCTCATCTGCTGGTATCTCCTCCACACTGATGAGACTGTGCTGGGGGAGACAGCAAACCTATGAGAATCATTTACTGAATTATCAGCAGACGATGTAGACTCAGTAGAGAAGAGCTGTAGTTAGAACCCAGGACCTACCAGAAATGTCTTTTATGATCGGTTAGGAATCTGTCTCCGATTTGATGGTTATTCTGCGGGCATTCTGTATTAGAGTGGATTTAAGTTGTATTTTGTTTCTCGATCCTCAGACAGAGAAATTAAGGGGCTTTGCTCGAGGTCTGGATCCAGAAAGGATTATCGGGGCCACAGATTCCACAGGAGAACTCATGTTCCTCATGAAATGGTGTGTAAGCGCTGTTGGGGAATTAAAATGTGCCATTAAATGTGTTTCTGTGGTAGGTTAGATGACTTTTTCCTTTGCCCTTTTTAAAGGAAAAATTCAGATGAGGCGGACCTTGTGCCGGCAAAAGAGGCCAACGTGAAGTGTCCGCAAGTGGTCATCTCCTTCTACGAAGAGCGGCTCACCTGGCACTCGTACCCCTCCGAAGACGAGAAGAAGGATGAGAAAAACTAGCGAAGGGCAGGGGGAGAAGGAATGTAGTTTTGAACTTCAGTGTACTTTCCATGAGGGAGGGGAGGCGAAGAAGGGAGACAGAGACAAGCAAGACATCCTGGACTCATTAGTCTTCTTGGCGTAGTATCACTCATTCGATTCCACTTTTATCCAGATCAAATCACCGTGTAAATATCTTTCAGATTTGCTTGACAAAAAGCAGCTCAAACGAAGCAGTGTTAATTTTCCCTTCACCAGGCTTTCACTGTCCTTTCCACATCTGGCTCATCTTGCTATGACATCGTATCAGTGAGGTGACGTTTTCATTTCTTTAGCGTGCCATTGTTTTTACTCGGTTCATCTCCGGGGCCAAAACTGTGTTCATCTTAGGCGTTTCCTTAGCACCCGTATCGATGTACGGTTATGAACAACTTCTGTAATATTTTGTTCTTTGGTAAACTTCGTAGTGTTTGTCACGTCTTGCTTGTCGCTTTTGGAGAATAAACCACTTTTTGTTACGGTGGTGTCGCGTCACTTTAAATTTTAAGATAATTATCATTTTCATATTCTTCTTAATTTATCTAAAAAAAAAATGTGGCTTTAGTCCAAGATAACGTGTCTGTCTCTAGTTTAGATGCCTTGATTTTTCAGATTTTCTTCATCACATGCAGGTAAAAAGTCACTGTAGAGAGAAAAAGTTGGATTGCATTTCAACAAATGCCAAAATGTAATACCAAGACCATCGGAATAGAGCAGGACGTCAAACAGGATTTCTTCTTTCTGGATAGCCTGGTTACTCCAAGGTAAACCATTGTTCAAGGTACAATGACTAACTTAAAGGGGACCGATTAGGGTTTTCCGTACCATCTGGCATATATATTTGCATGACAAGCATAAAGCCGCTGGTTTGATTTCAGCCGGAGAAACATTGCATCAGAAAGGGCATCCAGTGTAAAACTCGCTGTGGCGACCCCTTGTGACGAGGAAGCAACTGAAAGCAAACATGGACTGACGTTTAAACAATATGAGATCTCAAAGGTGAGAGTGTGCATGAAACTCAACACCATTTCAGGCAGTTTGCTATGTCAAAGAGTAAATATTCCTAATCGGATGCTGTTCAAACAGGCAATGTAAAGCTACAAGACTAAACTTGAAATACAAGTACATGGAAATGGTGAGGTAAACTGTCAACTACAGAAGCGTACAAAAAGAAAAATTGCAGGTATTTATACGATCTTAGGCAAGGCAAAGTAGGTGCTTTACATTCCTACCTCACCTATTGCTCTGGGTAGTGCCTGAAAGAATGAGATCGCAGATACAAGCGGTCAAAATGAGCTTCATCTGGAGGGTGTCTGTGCTCAGCATTACAGATCAGGAGAGGGGCTCAGAGCAGAGCCAGTGCTCGACACTGAAAGGAGCCAGCTGAAGTGGTTCGAGTATCCGACCATGGTGCCTCTTGGATGCATCCCAGGTGAGATGTTTCAGGCATGCCCTACAGGGAGGACATGCTGGTGAATGATATCTCTCAATAACACCTCGGTATCTCCCCCAGAAGAGCTGCAGGAGTTGCCTGAATTAATGATGTTTTGACACTCCACATTCAAACCTTGTTTGCAAGCAGCAGCCAATCAGAAAAAAAAAAGGTGGCTAAAAGGGAGGGGATGACCTTAGGGGCTGGTCAGTATTAGATAAATAAGCATTATTTTGAGCTGTGGATCAAGCAAAGCTACTAAAAGGAAGCTGGGTGGTCCACTTTAAATGGAGAACTGCCCCTTTGTTGTATTTTCAGGTTGTTCATGGTTAAGGCATCTCATCTAGTGCTTTTGCTGACTGGAAGTCTGAAACATGGACAACTAGAACACAAGAGTCACAGGTGAAAATAAAAACACTTTATTAATCAATAAAAACAATTCTTGATTGCCAGCAAATACCTCAAAACGGAGGGAACTACATCCAAACTCAAAGCAGAGGGTGACCGTTAATGGAGACGTTTTTAAACAGACTACATAAAATCATAACAAACACAAACATGGAAATATTTACAGAACAAGACAGACAAAAAAAAGTGCACTAAGTAGTAGCAGTACTAAGTAGTTGGTGTTACACTGAAGTGAATGTTAACCAGAGGTTCATGCCTGAATATCACATTTAATGAGGACATTTCTCCGTTCAAAACAGGTTTTTTTTGGACATCATCTTAATGTTGCGAGTTCTGTTCAGCATCTTGGAAAAAGATCTAGCCTATCTCCTATCTCAGCTGACACAACTGACCTATTTTTTTTTGTTTTTTAAGAAGGTGATATAACACATGTACTGACAAACTTCATTCAAATAGACAAGTAATAGCACTTCTACTTTGAGAACGTTTTTTTTTTTTTAAATCCCTCCTCTCTTCGGTTCTCAAAACCCATAAAAGTGACGATAACGTTAAATAAAGGCATTCAGATCAAAGTGGCCACGACACGCGTCGTCATTTCACACATTCGAGTCGCTTTTGGGTCACGTTATCACTCGCGTGGCTCGCTCTGTTATAAACACAAAAATTTGATTGAAGCCAACACTGGCTTTACAGCAGTTTAAACAAAATTCTCAAGTGGTTTTTTGTAGAGTCACAACGGTGTATCAGGGTCCTTCGAGGTAAAACAAAATGTACAGGATGAGGAGAAGGAGGCAACTTGATTAAAACTGTAATTTTATAGAAAACCCTGAAAACTTTTTCAAGAAAAACAATTGGCAAATATACGAGTCGAAACTGAGTAGAAACTCGCAAAGTGTTTTTGTCTTTTAAAGTCAAGCAACCACATCTAAATTTTGCCAATTTACAGCTCTAACCAAAAAAATATTTTGTTTTCTTGTGAAGTTACAACTTTACGTTTTTAAATCTGAAGTTGTTTTTCTTGTGAATTTACATATTGTTTTCTCGTTCATTTGCAACTATTTTTTCCTTAAATTTTCAAAAACATTTTAAACGTAAATTGTCTGTTTTTTCCTCATTAATTTGTCTTTTTTTTCCTGTCAATTTACATTTAATTGTCTTGACAATTTGCCACCAATTTTCTCTGGAATTTTTTTTAAGGGTTTTTTAAAATGTAAATTTCAGGGTTTTTTCCCTCATGAATTTGCTCGTTTTATTTCCCTAAAATATCTCTTTTGTTTGTAAATTTTCTCCCAATTGTTTTGTCTTAAAAATTTCCAGGTCTTCTTTCCATAAGTTGGCCAGTTTGTTTCTTGTTTTTAAATAATTAAAACAAATTTCTCCTAAATTTGAGATTAAAGCAAAACAATTCAGAGAAAACATACAAACAAAAAACAAACAACTTTTTTTGTCTCAGGCCTTCACCTCAGCTCCGCCAAGCTTTTTACATGGTTTTCTCCGTTGACTGGCCCTAATACACTGTTGTATTTAACATTTGTCGCGCATGTTACTTAAAAGGGAAGTTGCTACACCCCAGCGTCAACTGAGCCTGCTTACTGTTAATGCTAAAAATGGGGCATCCAAGAAAACTGAATGACTTTGACTCAAGACTTAATAATGCACTACTCTCCGAAGCTCCTGGCCCATCATGGTTATCTTGAATTCGTCCTTTAATAACAGGCTCAGAATTTAGAAATCAACAAAAAGGGTGTAGGCGTCTATGTAAAGCTGATGTGGCTAGACCTATAACCTTGCTTATACTACAGATTATGAACAGTTAATAAGAGCCTTCCTAAACGCAGCTCCCGTATTTAAACCTGCAGCGAAGGAATAGCGACAGACACAGCAAAATGCATACAGCCAAGCCTTTTAAAGACAAATTACAGTGCTATGTATAATTTATAAGGAAGTCGATACATTTTGCAATGCAGCGTGCCTCCTCCCTAAATCTGCTCCTCTTCAAAGACTTCACCTCCAGGCCTCTTTCAGCAGTGGCCAGCGCCAGAACGCTCTCAGCCTCCCACTCCTCTCATCTCAACATCCACCTTCCACACATCAAACCCGATCTATTTATGGCCTTCTAAACTTAGATGCCACCTGACTCGAAAACTGGAACCTACAGAATTAGAGTGCAGTGTTGGAGCATTTAAGATGTATACAGATCACGTGATGTGCACCAAATACAACCTTTGGTTAGTATAGGTGTTAATTGGCATCCTAAAACAATGGACTTCCTTTTAGCCTTTGGTATCTAAACTCACAACCATAGATGCATTTCTTTGCAACTTAAAAGCCTCAGTGACTATGAAAAATCACCAAAAGTCTCCAGGGTGTGATGTGATCTGATAGTCCTTTAAAACCTTCGGTGCATAGGTATTCCAAACATCCTCGACAGTGTTCTTGTACTTCCACCAGTCCCTTCTTTCACCCTGCGAAACTCCTCCATCCTCAGTGGTTTGGTGCAAAAGGATCAAGAGCAGCTAATTTTTTTTCTTCTTCTTCCTAATAGCTCGTTTTATGTCCTTTTATATCCCTCTTCTCCTCGTCTAAATAATTAAATCTCAGTATTCAAACGAAGAGATACTTCTGCGTCAAAGTTGTTTCCAGGAACAAAAATCGTAGGAACAGAATGAAACGGGAGAAACTAATGCAGGAAGAGTAGTCAACAATGCCATTTTTCTACTCACCACAATCTTCTTAAAGGAAATAAGGACATCTCTCTCGCATCTGCAGAAATCTTTCTTACTGACTTAGCAAAGTTATAGAATAAACAGCAGTTTGTGCGCCCTCACTTCTTTTTGTCCTTCTGTTTTTTCTCTGGCTTTCGGTTCTGCTCGGCGGTCGTCATGCCGCGGGGCATGATGAGCACGCTGCCGTCGGCGCTGTACTGCAGCGAGTACTCGCTGGGAGGATAGGGCCGGCCCTCCTCGTCCCGCAGCTGAGTGAACACCTCTTGGTACAAGCTTTGCATCTTCTGCTTCATCTGCCGGATGGAGCGAATAAATTCCATCTTCTCCTTCAGCAGGCGGGCCTTGTCGCGCCTCAGATCTTGGACGCCCTGCTCCAGCTTTATGATGGTGTCCAGCTTGCGTTTGCGGCAGTTCTGGGCCGCCATCTTGTTCTTCCCACGCCTGCGGATGTCACGGATGAGGGCCAGCTGGGCTTCGCTCAGGTGGTGCTTGGCTAGCAGCTCATTGAACTCTTCCACAGGCAGGTTGATGATCTTGTCGTTGGAGAAGGGGATTTTCATGGCCCGGGCTCTGCGCTCATCGCGGCTTGAGTGCTTGTCGAGCAGGTCCTGAGGAGGCTGAAGCTTTGAGTTCTGTTTGTCGCGGACAGTCTTCTTCCCGACTGAGATCGGGAGCTCTGGATGCTCAGAGAAGGCAGAGGAAAGCGGCAGGTTGTAGGTATGATTATGGCTGATGCTGTCAAGTTGAGGGAGAGTGTGGAACTGGGAGGGGTCCTGATAGCTCATACGGCAGAGCTTGCTATATTCAGGCTGGTAACCTCCAACAGCTCCTTCCTCCGTCTCTACAGTGGCCACCTCAGAGTCGGTGCTGTAGCCCACAGCTCCTTCCTCCGAGAAAGTGGCAGATGTTGAAGAGGAGGAAGCTGCAGATGAGCAGGATGTCTCTGAGCTGCTTGGGGAGGCCGGGCTGTGGCTGGAGTCTAGGGAAAGACCAGAATCTGAGTCAAGCTCATCCTCCAACTGGGACGCCTGGGCCTGACTGAAGCCCTCCTCCATAGCGAGGTCCAGCAGGCTGATTTCGTCAAGCATCGACTCCTCCAGCAGGGTGCTGAATGGATCAGGAAGGACAGGGGTGGAAGTAACGTTGTTACTGGAACTGTTCACGTGTGGTGGAAGAAAGATCCCGGTCAGGTTGGTGGCACCGAACGTGGAGTTGATGTTCGTGGAGTTGCTGGAGGAGGGTCTGAGCGTGGCGGTTCTTGGGGCAATGCTCGTCGAGTCCAGCTGAGGGTTAAAAATCTGGGGGAAGTCTTGGCTGCAACTGGGGAGGGAAGCCTGATGAAGGCTGACATCCTGGTTTATTGGCGTCGAGCGAGTAGACAGTTCAAAGTTTCCCGCAGTGTTTGACTCAGTTGTCCCACTTATGGCACTTACGCTGCTTGAATTGGTGTGGAGAGAAGTGTTGTTCACTTCCATCGCCTTAGAAAGAAATTGAGAGAAAAATACATTATTTTTAAATCATCTTAAATAATTTCAGTATTTTGAATTTAATGTAGACCTGAATCTGTGTGGTCTTACAAAATATACTTCACAAGCAATCATGCGGACAAACTAAACCATCTTACTTGTAACTCCATGATGGCCATGATGTCTTGCCACTGCTGCTCCAGGTCTAACTGTGGCTCTGCTGAGGGCAGTTGTGGCACCAGAGGGAGGCCCTGAGATGTAGAAGGAACTTCTTCATTGGAAACAGCAATTTCTGGGCTGACAACCGGGGCTGGAAACTGATAAAAAAAAAAAAAAAATCACATAAATAAAAAGATCACTTGATTTTACAATATATTTAGCTTATTGTGCTATTTGATCACATTTAACATATTAGATTGTAGGTTTGAGTTATGGTTCAGCTGCACTAAAATAAGAAAAAAAAAAAAGAAACTTTTGAGAAAAATGGAGTGCATCTTATCTCACCAGTCAAATCCAAGGCATCCTAGTTAAGCTGCTCTAGTCTGCCTTGAATTGCTGCTTCCTCCACCCCAGGTCCTCACACTTGTCAATATCATATTTGCCTTTCCTGATAGCCGGTCTGTTCTGTACCCTAGTTAGTGGTTTCTGCTGCTGCTCTCACTGCCTTAGGCTTTCTGCACATGTATGTGGGGAGGGAGGGGAAGGAGCGATGCCACCAAAAAATAAAATATATGGCCATGACAATTTCAACAGCAGATTTTTTTTTTGTTACCTCAGTTTCTTCTCCAAAAGGGAATGTGGCCTCCAACAGCCTCAAGCATTCTTGTAGAGACAGTGAAGTCTGTGTGCCGAGACCTGGGAGCTGGTAACACCAAAAAAAAGATAGGTAATACTCTTAAAGTGTTTTCACAAGTGAAGCTTTTATATTTTATTTGTCCAGACAAAGTGGCTTTTTTTGTACACACATCAAGAAGTTCATATATATGAATTGCTATTGGGGAATGCTGTCGTGCATCATAAACCAGGGCTTCCCTCACCAAAGACATTCCTAGTTGACAAGTAGTTGCCATTTTAGGCCAACAGTTCTTAAACTGTGGTGCACACAACCAGGGAAAAGATATGGAGTAAAACTTGGGTAATTGAAGGTCGGCTTTTTACTGCATATTCAAAATCCTGGCGATCGCCAAAGTGGCTGTGGCCATCCCATCACAGCAAAATCACCAGGACGATTAAAAAAAGAAAGATAAAAATATTCCTAACCAGCTGTTTTTAAGTGGGTTTTTACTGGTGCTTCTGAAATGCCAGAAAAAAAAGTTTGCGAACCACTGTTTTAGGTAATTTGTTAAATCTTTGTTACATCTTTTTAATTCACTTACATATATGCTTTTTTTTCTTTTCTTTTTTACTTCCAGTGAGGAGAAGAAAATCTAATCAACACTTACATTACACAGAAATACAGAACAGCAGTGAAGTTTAAAAGCAAAAATATACATTTTACAAAAACACGTGCACCCAGCAGGGAGACTTCCTAATCTAAGAGTGGTCCACTGTGGCTAACATTAGGCTACGTGCACATTTAAACTGAAAATCAATGCTTGAGATTAACAATTGATTACACTGAGGGGTTTCCAGGCACATTCTTGAGATCATCATTTACTGTCTTTAAATGATCTCACACTTTGAATTTACAGCCCAAAAACTATGCAAATGATTCTGAGTGAGTCACCATTTCCTGTATAGTTTAAAGTTTTTTGTTTTTTTTATGCAGCCACCCAAACCAACTCAAACCCATCATGTATTCGAAGTTACTCAGTTTGCTAATAAAAATTAGGAGATTGCTTTCTTAATAGTGCACGACCAGTGCTTGGGATTGTTTCACATCACAAGAAAACTCCAGCAGATTCTGCTTGGAAGCAGACTGAGATCCTCCTTTTTCAAGGGCTCTCCTTCTTTGGGCTTTCACACCTAGCCCATATTAGCTCAAACAGTTTAAGGCTGAAAGCACCAGTCATTCTGACAGTCCAGCTCAGGGGTGTCCAACATGTGGCCCAGGGGCCAAAAATGTCTTGTTAAAAAGCCCAATGTGGGGGTTTAAATGTATTTATTTTATTTAAAAAGGCAGAAACTTGTGACTTTTCATTGTAATTTGTCCTTAAGGAAAGATCACCTCATGAAAGTCTGAACTGTTCACCTGAGGCAGAGGTCTGAGTTTTACAACCTTCTTACTAACAAAGAAATCACCCATAGCCTACAATACTAAACCCCCCAAAAAGTACCGGAGAAACTAAAAACAACAACAACAACAAAAAAAACCAGGTGTTTTTTTGGGTTTAGTTTTACTATTACTTTCATTACGTG
>VURO01046637.1:0-12471 GCA_015108175.1 Pelvicachromis taeniatus | reverse complement strand
TGGTGCGGCTTTTCTAAGGCTTTTTCATGATTTTTGTGACATCGTAAGAGGATTTGTTTTGGTTTGTTCCGCCATTTTGCCTGGCGGAAAGGCATGTGATCAGACACGGAAAAGAGTGATATGTTGGTCACATGTCCGTCCGCCAACCAAAGTAGTGCCGTACGAATTAGCGTGAAAAAGAGACTAGATTAGCAAGCTGGCTCTGGCTGGCCCTGTACCCATATCTGCAGCAGGTCTCCAAGGTGAACAGCCTCTGGCATGTTAGAACAAGGCAGCTAAGGGAAGTCGGCAAGTCAGATCCATAACTTCAGGATAAGGATTGGCTCTAAGGGCTGGGTCGGTCGGGCGGCGGTGCGCGGCCCACTTTGCGGGGCTCTTCCGAGGCTGGTGGAGCAGTCGCTCCGTGCACCGCCGCTACTAGCAACTAGCCCGCTGCGCTAGCGCTACTAGCCCGCTCGCTAGCGCTACTAGCCCGCTAGCGCACCTGCGGCTTTTAGTCTGGTGCGGCTAATGTATGAACAAAATATGATTTTTTCATAATTTCAAGTTGTGCGGCTAATATTCAGGTGCGCTTTGTAGTCCGGAAAATACGGTAATCACTAGATTCAATGATTCGGAAAATAATCGTTTTGCCCAGCCCTAGTTCAGATGTGCTTCTTCACACTACAAATGTGGAAAAGTTGGACATGACAGTATCCCATCAACCATCTCTACTCAAAGACACGCACGTGGTTTTGGCACAATGGTGTTATTTAATGCTCTGGGAATCAAAACAGCCAGGAAAATTCTGTAGCTGTCTTTTGTTTCTTTAATATGAAGTAAGGAAAGCAAATACAACAATTTCCACTAAATTTTAGGTGCGATTTCTACTGCAAAGCTCCAACAAATCCAGTATGGTAGCTAAAAAATGAAACTTGTAACTCTATGGTTGCACTGATATGCTGTAGCTCAGAGAACAGTAAGGACATGGCCTAAAATTAACAAACTAAATTTAGCTTTTCTACACTCCAAGTAATATTTAAAATTTTACTTTGAATTATTGCAACTTTAAAACTGCTGTATAGTTCAGTGCTGTGTCGTGAGTAACTCGAATGTCTAGTTATGAACACAGAAAACCTCATATTGAAAAGAGAAATAAAGGTACGTGGAGGCGGAGCTTCCTGTTACTGATCCACAGGTATTTTTTAACTGAAAACACCACAAAGCCAGACCTGACCACCTACTGCAAATAAAAAGCTTTACAGACGACCACGTATAGGCCTAAACTGCATTTATTACCTTAGACTTAGGACGACACTGATATTGAATGTAATATCTCACAATATGTACACACATGAATTATTATTAATACACAGTTATAGCATGTTCAGGCACCTCCAGAGGTAATTGGCAGATTAGACTTCCACACCAGGCTTCAACTCTACAGGTCGTTGCTTTGTTTACGTTCACTGTTTATGACCTGCTCATCAGACGTCAGTCACGACTAATGCACATATCATCAATTATTCTTAACTTCCAGAGCTCGGTGGTTAAATGGATAAAGTTTTGGTTTAGTGCAGCTCGCTCTCACTGGTTAGAAACTGTTTTCTGTGAATCGCTACAGCGAAGAAGGAGAAGGCAAAGTTGGAGCAATTAGATTTGTTTGTTCTAATATCTCAGTTTAGCTTTTTGACCTCCGCCATGTTGGTTTTTTGGAGGCAGAAGTGACCATATTTGGAGTAGAGGTGGATGTTATCAGCTAAAGCTAACAAACTTGGTTAGGCCTCACTCACACAGGTCTATGACCCTGCTGTCAGCCCTCAGGCAACCACTACTTGCTGACTGTCACTTGGTGAAATCGGTCACACACGTAACTACTGCTGCACCAAACGGTTTGACGACCAAGGGTTTGGTGACTGTTTGCAGACAAGTTGGTATTCACTGGTCTCTTTGTAAATGCTGACAGCACCAGCACCAAAATCCAGTTGGTGCTGGTGTTAGTAAACCTGGCTCTTAGACTGTAAAGGACAGTGCACAGGCACAGATCTCTGCTAATTAGTGCTACTCACCAGAAGAGGGCCGCCACAATTAGTCAACCAGTCACGATTACGTTGACTATTAAGATTGTCGACGCGTCGTTTGAAGCTTTGTAAGATCCTGAAAGATGCAGGAATAAGCTGTTGGATTTAAGAGCGTAATAACGGACTGAAACAGAAGATGGCAGCAGTGCATCTACAGCTGCCCTTAAGCACCAAAGAAGAAGAAGAAGCAGTCTCCGGTATCGTAGCTGTGTCCAAATTCGGAGGCCGCATTTGAAGGCTGACGAAGGCTGTCCCAATTCGAAGGCTGCTCCAAATACAGCTGACAAATGCGGCCGTCATTTCCCCAGATTTGAAGGATGGGTCGGGTGTATCCTTCGTGGCTCAACATATCCCAGAATTCATAGCGCGGCCCAACCGATTCCAGTTCCCAACAATGGCAGCAGCTACTTAGTTGTGATATTACTCTTATTACTCTTTCTGGGTCACAAACTTTTAAGATGTTTTCAGGCGAGAATGTAGCTGTGTAAACTTCAAATATCTGCTCGATTTATCACGACATCACATATTTGCAAAAGTGCTCCGACATTTTCAGAGACGTCTGTTACCCACCAGCTCCATAGCTGACCGGGAGGTCGAGGCTCACTAGAGCCGGCGAGAGCAGCGCACTCCCGTCACATTGTTTTCAAAGCCCCTGCGGTCTTTCACTGCTGAGGTTATGATATATAAGTCACTTAGATAACTTAAACATGTTATTGTTTGGCTTTTTTCAGTGTTTGATTCGTTCCTGAGTAAATTAAAGTTATAGTTTTCACTCAGCTGAATAAACGCCAAACAGAAAACTGATTAAACAGACGTGTGAGATGGTGGAGAGTTTACTCCAGTGTCCTGAGCAACGAGTAGACGAGACAATCTGCAAATTTCATTAAAAGTTTAATAAACGATCATCTTGTCTTTATTTTTAGTCAGCACACACCTTAGCTTACACTTCAAGCTGTAAGCTAATGATAGTTATATAAGAGCAGACACACGTTGGTGCAACAAGCTGTATGTTCACAGCAGCTACCCCCAAAACTTTAAATCTTCTAAAGTATAAATTATATACATCCATTTAGACCCAGCCTGGGGTAAGGGCACAGGACCAACTGTTGGTTTGGTGTTAATAAAAGGTCTCAGCAGAAGCCTGGTGTGGATCCAGGTACCATCTGTGAAATTAGCCAGGTGAACCAAACCCTTATGATTATTATTATCTATTTAGTGTATTGTTAGAGTTGCAGTTATCCTCTAATCCTTAAATTAAAGTAATTAAACTATATATTATATGAACACAGGCATCAGACGTCACCACATGTAGATGTAAAAATGATGATAATATCCCTGCAGACGTTCATTCATTGTGCCTCTGAAGCAAGAAGCATCATTCAGAATGACTCCACGCTGTCATTCTTTATTTAGTGTTTCAGCGTCACCTCATCTCCACCGCACACGGGATTTATGAATGTCTGCGCCGTCTCCTTCTGTAGTGCTTCGTCTTTTCTTGAAACCAGCTCAGAGTGCGGTCCCGCTTTTGTAAAACGCCGCGTTGTTGTTTTTGTGGTGCTTTTGGGCTCATTTACAGATTCAGCATGGTTTCAGCTGCACAGAAAGTTTGTCACGGTTCACTCCTGCGCTCTCCGTTATATCTGAAGTCCAGTCGTCTTGTTCTGTTGAGGTTTGATGGGTCTCGCTCCGAGCCTGTGCTTTCGTTGCCTTTCACATTAGTGACACTGCTTCCATTTGAAACTACAAATGGCTTCCTTTCTAAATTTACCGAATGTCTCACTGGAAATACAAAACAGCATTGGTACGTTTATAGTTTCATGGCAAATTACTGTTAATATTAACTTTTGTTATTTTGTAAAAACCTGTCGAAACAGAAAAAAATTGTCTTCCAAGACGCTAAAGTGTGCTGTGAAAAAGTGATGCTAGCAAAAGCAGTTAACAGTACAGTGGAAATGTGTCAGATTACACACGAAAAACCTGAAGTTCCTCTCAGGAACGCACAAAACTCGTTAAAAAAAGTCGTTACAGCCGCTGGTCATATCAGGCTGGTGAAAATACAACAGACGGTCCAGTTTAGCAAGTCGCTTTGTCTATAATTACATGATTTGAACGGCTTCTGAAACAAGGATGTCTGAATGTGCGGAAAATCACATTTCTAAAAATAAAATATGGGACTCAACGACTTGTTAAGGACGAGTGTAGCTGACCAAAGCCGTCTTCAGTATCCCAAACCAAGTTGCTAGCGTTACTTTTCACAGTAAGTAAAATGAATCCACGTTACGTGAATGAAAAGACGTCTTGCGTGTTTGAAACGATGTCTGAACGTGATACTGTGTCGCTGTTTTGTAGTGAAGAGTTTGTCCTGTAAGTGGCCACGTTATCGCTCGGTATGATTTTCCTGCAAAACCTTCTCCAGTCACGTCTTTGGGAGAAACCTCTTCGCCCCAAGCAGGAAGTGGTTGAACTCTAGCGTGTCCTGGGCAAACTGGAACATGCGTTGGTCACCGTTTATCGGAGAAAAAAAAAGTCCAATTCTTCAGATTGATGGTTTTGGGAAGTGTTGGTCACCTCATCTATGCCGAAGTTCCTCTTGTTAGAGTTACTGGTTTGTTGGGTGAACCTGGTGAACGCTCACTTTAACAGATGTTCCCTTGAAACCTCGAATACAAAAACTGCTTAATAATGTTTATTATGGAGATTTGAGACGCGAGGAACTCCAGTAAAGCCTGCAGAACCAAAGTGGCTGATTTTACTTCATGTGTAGCCGTTTACACTGTGAGCGGACACAAGAGCCACTTTGAATGGGTTTTGGTGGGGGTCCCATTACTTTTGCCCAGCCCGTTTCTTCCCTGGCTTGTAGAAGAGGTTTACATCAGCTGACGAGGTCACTGGAGGAGTTCAACATTTGCTAACCTGACGTTCTCTCATGTGCTCGTGGCTCTGTCTTCAATTTGTCTTTTTGTTTTTCTGAAACAGTGTGATGGGATGAAATGAAGTTGCTGACCTTGGGTGAACACGACTGATAATTTAATACTTAAACTCAAACAGTGTGCTCGTTATTTGACAACAAAGGGGATACTGCACAGACTTCAGCCTTATTTATTCTTTATTTTGTCTTTTTTTTAATTTTATAAAGTGTCTGCGTAACCTCCAAAACACAAACTCTGACCAAACACACATGCTGGTGGAATAATGTGCTTGGTTTCCATGTTAAATATCTTAAAGTGGATCCGTTCTGCCTTCTGCCAGCGTATGGACGGCGAATCCCTGTGAAATAATGCTGCTTTTTTTCTCTGCTTGGGTCTGTATGATGTCATGGAGAGCAGATATCCTTAACATGGCCATCTAAGGCACAGCAAGCCCCACCCACCCACCCACTCTTAATATCATTTGTTTGCGAGGGGCAGCCCATCAGTAGAAAGTTGGCTTAAAGTGGGAGGAGCTAAAAGAGCTCATTGACAAACTGAGATGGTGCACCGAAAGCAAAAGGAGGATTATTTTGAACTGAATTGTGCAACGCTACTCTAGAATAAAATGTGAGCAGAATAGATCCACTTCATTGTTTTAGCCATTTATCTGTTACGTTGAGGATTATTTTACTTTGAGAATATGTTTTATGGCATGTAACACTGTTGCCAATGTGTCTGCACTCTTTGCTTTGCAGCTGTTATTCATTTGATGGCTTTGAGGAACCGAAACACTCCTTTAACACGGTTTTAAACAGCACACTCTGACTTCGTTTTAACAGCCAAAGAGGCTTAAAATACCCCCACAAACGTAGGTTTTTGTGTGTGTGTGTGTGAAACACTCTTGGTATCAGTGTTGTGTGTCCGGATTACAATATTTAACTAATTTCACATAAACACTGAGGAAAAAAACTGGCTCAACTTTGTGCTTGTTGTAGCAGCCAAGTCTTTGAGAAACTGGAAAAATAACTTTAAAGTGCTCAAAATATCTGCAACTACTCGATCGTGTGACGGCTCTATTTAAACATGATGTAAGTGTTTCTTGTTGGCTTGAATCTGAATCTCTCCGCTCCATTCAAAGCCATAAACTGAAACACGTGTGCACCTAAAACGAGCATTTTTCTGCACATTCCTGGCCTCTACGACGTGTGTGTGCACTTACGCTGCGCGTCCTTTATGTTCTCAGCTCTCCGTGTGCGAAGCCGTCTGCATGTGCATCGATTCTGAGTGAAAAGGAGCACTTTATGGCATCCGTGTAGTTAAGAGGGCAATAGTACTTGCTGTGATTATTCTGTTAGGGTTGTATTCACTGTAACTGCATACCAAGCAATGCACTGATCGGCACATTCTGCATAACCTGTAATTTTATGGACATTTTGATTGCTACAAATTATTTGTGCCTTGGCCTTTTACAGTACAGATTTTTCTTTCAATGCAGTTCTTTTAATTTGGTCGTGCTTTTCTCGCTATGGCTGTCAAAACGCAGCACAAAGCTGTCGGTAAGAACTGTGTGGAGGGCTGCATTTACATCCACGACTCATGGAGCCAAGACTGATAGAAAACGAGCGCAGTAGCTGCCGGGTACTACATTTTCTCTCTTCAGAAACCAACCCTCGAAACGGTAGCTGATATTGCTCCTACAACTCCAGTTGGGGGTGCAGCTGTGGGGGAAAAGCACCAACAATGGAAGAAGAAATATTCTCCCTGCTAATGTTTTTGCTGTGTGATGGAACTTTGCAGGGTTTTGATGCGACTCACAAACTGACTAAACAGAGTGTTGGACACTAAACTTTTCGCCTGCACGCTTTCTACTTACAATTTTTAGCCAATCAGAGGACAATCTGTGTGTCGCGCTCACTGAGTAAAGTTTAGCGGCTATAGAGAACTTTTGACCTTCCAAACAATCGGAGATAAAACTTCACACGTTGCTCTGACAAAGAAGAAAGCCTTGCATGCATGCTGTATGTGGACATGGTGCAGTCTCACAGCAGTTTGTAAAAAAAAAAAAAAAAAAAATGGATTCAGTTTTATTTATGTAGTACCACATCACAGCAAAGATAAAAGTAAGCGCACTGCAATAATATCCCCCTTTGAGCAAGCATTTGGCGACAGTGGGAAGGAAAAACTCCCTTTTAACAGGAAGAAAACTGCAGCGCACCTCCAAACCTTCTGATGGGAGACCAACTCCCATCAGAAGGTGATTTTTACTCTTTAAACAAAAAGTTAGCAGTCTTGTAAACAAGATGAATATCTTGTAAATGCAACAAAAAAAAAATTAAAACGTGGCCGATGATGATAGCTGCTGGTGTGACGGACGGAGCCGCACACTCATTGGCTGCCGACTTGTGATTGACCGAGTCCACAGCCAATGAGCTTCTCACTGAATGTGATTGACAAAACCTATAAACTCATCAGGTCTTTCTGCAAACACGGGAGTCGCCCCCTGGTGTCCATAACAGAGAACACAGGTATAAGGCACTTACGCGTTCATTATGCTACATGTGCATTTCCCACACTTGAATGTTCGCTGAGGATCGAAAAATCAGTTGATAAACAATCTTTAAACAAAAAGAGTCTATTTGTAAAAGTGCCAAACGCTTGATAAACAGCAAATAAATAAATAAGATCACTTCTGCTCGGAGTTCCTGTATTTGTCCCACAGGAGCGGCGTTAAATGCAGCCGAAACGCAGTCAAAACAAAGACAAACGGGCTTGTGGGAGATCACCGACAGCTCTGTGCTCGTTGATGACGGCAGCTTTTCTGGGTCAGAAACAGTTCTGTTGTTCTTAAGTTTCATTTACGGGAAGTTTGGACAACTTTACACTAGTGGCCTTCAGAGCTGTGCATCATTTCCTCGTACCAATAAACTTACCATTTCTATTCTGTATTCGACCACTTTGGATCTTTTGTTTTGATGATATAATATGCAAATGTATTCTTACTTGATTCTTTTTTTTTATTTTTTTGTCTTTTCAATTGCACCAGTTATTAATAAAGCATTGACCTGAAAGCTGACCGTGTGGTTATTATCTGCAAGCGCTGAACCAGAGATGGATTTAGGCTGCTTTGCACGTCGACTTGTGCCTTTATGTTTTGGCCTTTTTTTGTCACTATGTGTCTCTTAGCTTAGTTGTGCATGTTATCAGCCCTTTGTAGTTGTTTGATGTGTGTCTGTAGTGATTGTGTGTACTTTTGTGGTTGTTGTGTGTCCCGTCTCTTAGTTGTATCGCAGTACTTTTGCTTCTTTCTTCGTGCTCGTCTTTGTCGTTGTTTTGCATTTCTGTCTCTTTGTGTGGTTTCGTGCACGTTTGGTGAGCGGTCTGCAGGCATCATGTTGTGTGTTGTGAGTCTTTGCGTTCCCATTATTAGCTGTGATTTTTCTGTTTTGCACTTATTTTCCATGTCTTGTTTGTTATGTGTGTTATTGTGTGTTATGTGTTTACACTGTGTTGGTTTGCACGTTTCCCTGTGATGTTTTCGTTTCATTCTGGACTTGTTTTGTGTCTTTTTGCACTCGGTTAGTGTCTCTCAGTAGTTGTTTTGTGTCTTTGTGGTATTTTTGTTTCCAGGCTTGACTCTCATGTGTTGCCTCTGGCTGAAAACGAGCCGAGGCTCGAGCTGTAGCTGCTGTTGCTCTGATGGCCTTTACTCATTTTTAGGATTCTTATAACGTTTCCACCCCAGAACACAAATCCTGACTTATTTTTTTCCCCCTTGTTTGATTCAGTGAGTTTGTGGATGGAGGCTCATCGTCTGAACAAACCTCAGTGGACACATGTGCTGCTTGCTTTTTTACTCGTTAGCTCACGTAATTTCTTTCTTGTTAGAATTATGTGTTCAAAGTTTGTGTTTCTTTTCCCCGGGGGCGGCTGTTCCCAGGCCCTGAGCAGCCATGACTGCCAGTTGCTGCTGCGCGCCTGAATGCGAACGCCACGACGGCCAAAGTGCCCGTCGATCCCTCGGCATTAAAGACTCACATTCACTCCCCTCTTTCACTGATCTTCCCCACGGCTCGTATGTCACTCCAGCGGCTTATTATGGCCACTTACCTACACTGTAAGAAATGTCCTTCTAAAAACGAATCCACAGGCTCAGAGTACTCTGGTTAGGTACCACCTGTGGCCAATTTCAGTTGGTGTGACTGCGAAGAAACGTCTCAGGTCTTAGAAAAGTGATGTCGATTTGTGAGCTGACAGCAGCTTTGTGTTTGGTCCGGATCGCTTCAGCGAGGCGTCTGTAGGCTGGCGTGATTCAGACAGTTTATTAGCAGTGGTCCCAAGGACACGTGAAACTTGGACCAAATAATTGAAAAGAGCTTCAATTAGCTCGTGCTAAATGAAAACAGGTGAGGCCACACTCGGCAGCCTGGCCTCACCTGAGACATCTAAATAAACACTGACCTGCCACTTTACAGAAACACCTGTCCAACTGCTCTCTATCAGCCAATCATGTGGCAGAAATTAGGACTGTAGACATGGTCAGAATGACCTGCTGTTCTCGTCATCATCAAACAGCATGAAGTTCCCGTCTCTGCCTTTGGGGGCAGTGTAGTGCAGCCCCCTCACAGTTTGACCTGCACTTGGGTATTTCTTGCAGTGCAGCTGCAGGAGTGGGTTTGGGATCAGTACCCGGCCTGCAGCCAGAGCTCGCTGAGCTGTCGGCCCGCCGATGTTCAGAGGGGAGAAAACAGGCGTCGTTTAATCGTTATCTGACCGCCGGTGTGTGACCGCTGGGTGGAGGCTGGTGGAGGCTCCGCAGGTGAATTCAAGCAGCAGGTGAGATGTGTTCACTGGGAGCCTATAATAATAATCGTAATGATTACAATCATAATATGTCAGGTCAAACTATCGAAGCACTAGTTTTAAAAGTTTGGATGGTGTGAACTTTCAATGCTGCTGCAGAAAAAACGACGTATTTTCCTCTTTTATGGAAACAAAGACAGTTAAAGGTCCGCTTTGACTCCGTTTGGTGAAATCTGTGATTGTGCATGTGTGTGATTTTCATCCTGCTTTGAACTGATGAGTCATGGGCACCGGTTGTAAATGAGATTAATGCAGCGACCAATCAGAGGGAGACTTTTTCTTTGAACACACAGAAAACACACATTAGATGTCCAAAACATTTAAGGTAAAGCTCTGAAAATGATCCCTGTGCTCTGCAGGGAGCACTGCGTCCACCGGTGGGATTATAGCGTCATCATGACGTCACTGTGTAGGACCAGGAAGTGTTTCTCTTTTTTTATTTACCTTAAAAGCTGTTGGATGGAGGCACAGAGTTGACCTGCAGAGGCCAGAGAGAGGCTGATGTGTTTAAAGATCCGCGTGTTGTCATTGGCCGAAGCTTTTTTTTACCCCCACGTGTTCACGTGTTTCCGGCTCTTTAACTTTCTTTACTTCTTTTTAGCCTCTTCTCTGTTTCCTGCACACACTTTGATTTTTACAGACCTGGCTAATAAAGGTCATCTAGACTCACTGCACCGCCTAATGGTTTAAATTAGTATTGCATGACAGTACGACCAGTTCCCCGTGCAGCTTCAGCTATTCGCTTTTCAGAACTATACACAGATGTCGACGGCCTGGGTTATTTATTTCAGTGGCCTGCCACGAAGGGCGCAATGTGCCAAATGTGCTGTGACCAAAAATGTAACAAAGATTTATCTTATTCCTCTGTGATGAAATTGAATTTCAATGCATTTGATTTGAAATTCCGATGTAATTATATTTCCTTAAATAGTCTTAAAGGTTGGCACACTAGAATAAGGGTGTTAACAACAAGTCAGGCTTTTACGGGGAACAAAGAAATGATTATACTGTAATTTAAGGTAGTTTCATGGTAAGTTTGCAGAAAAACAAAGATTATTTACACATCTTAGATCATAAATAGGCTCCTTTAGGTTTGTATTATGGAGTGGATTCACTCATATTTATTATGTTGATGTGACTGATGGATGTGTCATTGTTCAGCTGCGGTTTTATGTCACCAGCTTAAACGTGACGAGGATTCTTCAAATTTGCAGGCCTGTTTTTCCAGCTAAATTTTCTTACAGTATAATTATTTCTTTGTTTTCCATAAAAGCCCGACTTACAGCCCGTTGCGCCTTTATTCCTTTAAATATTCAGTTACATTGTAATTTCAAATAAAATGCATTGACGCTCATTCAGTTACAGGGCGATTACACCCTCAGCTGCCTTACTAACCATTTGGCTTGGTGGCTTTCCCCTTGTGCGAAGGGTGTCGTGTAGCCCACTAGCAGCTTTATTTTGATGTGAGTGTTTACATGCTGTTTGTGTGTTTCTGTGTTGGCAGCAGTCATGGCAGGCTCACGGAGGCTCACACAGCATCCACGCTTCTCTTTCATAATCTGTGTTTCTGCAATTTTAATCCTCCTGCTCGTGAGCCCAGGTAGGCCGAGGCTGTAAAGGCGCTGTGGTACGCTTTAATTATTAATGAGAGCAATAACTGCTGTTTGTTTCCTCCAGCGTGGATCTGCAGACAGCAGCAGGACAGGCACAGGAGAGGCGTTGCTGACTCCACGGGTATTTTTCCTGCTTCCTTCTCATTCTGATCGTTGACATACTGTGGCTGCGTTTCAACGTGTTGTTTTCCAGCTTGAACAAAGAAACTTTTTTTAAAAAAGCACTTTGACTGCAGCGCTGCGTCAGACCGATGAGCTCACCTGGCAGAAATGACAAACCCAAACACAGTTTGTGGAGGCACACACAACAAGCGTCAGCACATTTATATATTAATGACGGCGCCTGTTTGGTACCAGCCGGGCTGTTTGCTGTAAACATTTCAGACACATAAAGTTAACTACCGTATTTTCTGGACTACAGAGCGCACCTGAATATTAGCCGCACAACTTGAAATTATGAAAAAATCATATTTTGTTCATACATTAGCCACACTAGACTAAAAGCCGCAGGTGCGCTAGCCAGCGGGCTAGTAGCGCTAGCCAGCGGGCTAGTTACTAGTAGCCCACTGGCTAGCGCTACTAGCCCACTGGCTAGCGCACCTGCCAATCCTTATCCTGAAGTTATGGATCTGACTTGCCGACTTCCCTTAGCTGCCTTGTTCTAACATGCCAGAGGCTGTTCACCTTGGAGACCTGCTGCAGATATGGGTACAGGGCCAGCCAGAGCCAGCTTGCTAATCTAGTCTCTTTTTCGCGCTCATTCGTACGTGCCGTACAAAGTAGTGCCTACTTTGGTTGGCGGACGGACATGTGACCAACATATCACTCTTTTCCGTGTCTGATCACATGCCTTTCCGCCAGGCAAAATGGTGGAACAAACCAAAACAAATCCTCTTACGATGTCACAAAAATCATGAAAAAGCCTTAGAAAAGCCGCACCGGACAATAAGCCGCAGGGTTCAAAGCTAGTGCAAAAAGTAGCGGCTTATAGTCCGGAAATTACGGTAATTAGTGTGTGCTCATAAAGTG
>VURO01046635.1:0-19922 GCA_015108175.1 Pelvicachromis taeniatus | reverse complement strand
CCCGGGGCAGACCCAGAGATTATATCTCTCGGCTGGCCTGGGAGCGCCTTGGTGTTCCCCCGGATGAGCTGGAGGGGATGGCTGGGGAGAGGGAGGTCTGGGCTTCTCTGCTTGGGCTGCTGCCCCCGCGACCCGGCCCCGGATGAGCGGCAGAAGATGGATGGATGGATGGATGGATGGATGGATGGATGGATGGATGGATGGATGGATGGATGGAATATCTGTATTTCAATCTATGTCAATTCTTTCTCATATAATTCCAAGCAGTGGGATGATGGTCATATCCACTAACACTGTCCTCAAACTATTTAGCCTTAAGACACTGAACATACACACAAAGGCAAATATATATACTCTACTGGGAAGGGTTTTGGGCTACCTTAATTAACCCTACTAATTAACCTTCAGAGTGATTAGTACAACAGCAGCACATGGTTATATATAGTGACTGCATTCCATGCTTAAAGACAGAGGATCTTCAGCATATTACAAACAAAATGATAGGAAGTTGCAGTGATAAAAATCCAGGAAAACAAATAAATAGTCGAATAGCTTGCCAAACAGATATATAGGCCAGCAGGCAGATACCAATATTACAGAGATTGATCTAGCAACTGTGATATAGTAAATTGTATGCTTGCTTCAGGATATTGCTCTCACTGCTCGGAGCGGAGGTCTTGCTGCTGCTGCTGCTGTTGTGGCACAGATAGATATGAGCCATCTGCAGCAGCTTTCAGCATGGTAACGCATCCGCATCACACAAAAGATCTAATAACTCATGCCAGATCGTCAGATGCTACACAATATTACCTTCATCCAAAAGTGTTCCCCCGGGAGCGACACCCGATCACACTAACTTGTCTTTTGCCATCCAAATCATGTCCTACTAATAATGTTACACACTCAAACAGGCTTACAGGATTACAACAGTCTCTGGAACCTAGAATCAGTGCTAAAAACAAACATGAAAAGGACCTGCGAGAAGATTAATTCAGTGTATATGTATGAGGCACTTATCATGTAAAAGCAAGAGCATTCCAGCAAAGAAACCTCTGGCTTTTATTTTAAAAAGCCCAAATCTGAAATCCTATCGTCCACATGTTTAAAGAATACTCATAAAGGCAGCTTTAATGAAGCACATGTGATGCATTTAGCATCACATTTCGATCGCCCCACCTTACCGCCTCCCTCTGAACACATACAAATGACGTGAATAATGTCCACTTATCCGAGGCAGGCAGCTGTTAACTATCGATAATGCAACGGGAATTCGTTTAGCAGTTCGAATGTGCTGGTGTGTGTTTTGAGTTTTCCGTTCCCAATTACAGATAGGAGCCGTGCTTGTTTGACTGACGCTAAAAGACCCAGGGGAAGAGGACACAATTGCTCGCTGAGAAAGTGAGAGTCATTTGTTCTAATTTAATATTTATCTATTGGGAGAGGCTGAGTTATCAGAAGGAGCTAAATTGAAAGACACCCAACCGTGCCCAGACAGAGTCAGCGAAAAGTACCAAAAAGCAGCCAGCTTTGATGACCCTTAACAGAAGCTGGGGAAAATGTATGGGACAAAGACAGGGGCAGTGGATAAGTGAAAGAGAAAGAGAACAATGAGGTCTTTTCATATTTCACATATTAACAAGCACTTTAGCTTCTTCATAATGATTTTGGCTCAGTTTGAATGCACCTTTTGGAATTTAGTTGTGATTTACACAAGCATTAAAGATGCAGGCAGTCATTCTTTTTTTTGTTATTAAATAGAAAAAATGTTGTACTTACAATTATACATTGATTAGTGTGTAATCTTCAAATAAATTCCTCAAAAAAAAACATATGTTTTTTCTAAACTTTTACATTTATTTTTAATCCATTAAAAACACAGAAGCAGGATGTATATTGTCCCACCACCATGAACATGGTGGCCCAAATGGACATCACCGTTCCATCTAACGTTTTTTCCTCTAGCATTTTATGATTCTCACATCACATGTGAGTGACCGCCCTGCTGGGTACTTAATTCTTTGAGCTGTTGCAGGTTGGAGTGCAGCGGTCAAACCGATTGAGAACACCTGAGCTGGACCTTCACCCATATATAAAGTCCTGGTGTGCACCAGGGTAGGAATTGGCTTCTCTCTCCCCCATTTGGCATTCTTGTAGTCCAGGGTCAGAATTGTTTGCATTTAGGTTGTTTAATTTAACACTTAACATTTACATTCAACGCTTTCACCCATTAACTCTTTGGACATGATTGATTTTACTGACTTAAAACACCACACTGTTATTAGTTTGTTATTATTTTCTTTAAAATAAATATTTGTAAATCATTCTATTGTGTCCTTTCCCATGTTTTGTTAGATTCACTTCAAAGAAAGTTTTACTAACACTGATTAACAGTAACTAACAGCAACTGCTAACAGAGGCTAATAGCAGCGCTTATTCTTCTTACACAAAGTTTCACAGCTTCCTCCAATGTAAACACACACAGATACATATTGAAAGCTGAGGTGAACAGCACTCACTACAGATGAATAGTGGTCATAGTTGTTTGTCCTACAGAGGTTACCGTAGGAAAACAGGATTCAACTGACTTCAATTTGAAATCTAATGACATGTAGCGGTGAGATTTTACACACTGTAACTTTAAAGAACTCAAAAACAAAAAGACTAAATTTACCAACAACACAAAAGTCACATGACAGGTCAAAACTAAATGCATGAGCCATTGTATTTCCTTGAATTAAAATCTGCAATTTATAAAATACTGACGCTCAAACTTCCAAAGTCAGAGTGAAGGCTCAGCGAATCGCTCGTCACACAAACTGTGGCTAATTTGCCTGTAGAGACATCAGAAACATCTGGTAACTGCTGTCATTTATTTAATAAAACATATGAAGTCATTGTTCTGGTTTCAAAAATTAATTTAAGCACACTTTTATGCAAATCCATCTACTGCCCAGGTAAGCCCTTTGAAAATGTCTCAATCAAATTAGAAACGGTTTGACATGAACATATAGTGGCAATGTGGACCGTGAGCAAAGGGAAGTCCTGTTATCTAATACTCAGGAAATACTGTGTTCACAACGAGCATGTCAGCTTTGTAGTCAGGCTCAGAAGGGCTTATGGGAAAGTGAGACCTAATCCCATTTAGTCTGGTATTTAACCACGAGGAAATCTATCCCATCTACTTATACAGTCTGTAATCGCTGTTCAAGATCAAAGACAAGACCAGCATCTCTCTACATCAGGCACAAAAGTGAACAAAATTTTCCAAAGTAGATGGACGAAAACACAAATAAAATTTAAACTGCTTTTTTAAATTGGAAATATTTAGTTTCTGGATTTTTTTCAGCATTTTGCTTTTGCCTTAAAAAGTAATTTTTGTATCAGAACAAAACTCTGCATACTGTTAATAGTATGCAGAGTTTAGACTATTATTTTAATAGTCTAAAATAATCATCCTTGCAGCTAATTACCCCAAGGCTTTGATGGGATTATTAATTGACAAAAGCAATGCTCAGTGTGAGCTCTAAAATTGTGGGTGGTGGAAAGCCTGGTGGTGGGAAGGTAGATTAAATGTGTAAATGTGGGGAACAAAAACATGCTTTCCAACAGTGTAAGATTTATTGCCAAGAAGCATTGTTACAACAAAGACGTAATCGAGCCTATTCCGGCTACCACAGGGCGAGAGGCAGGGTACACCCCTGGACAGGTCGCCAGTCTGTCGCTTCTCGGATGAGAGGTGAAACGTCTTCAAGAAACTCAAAGAAGTCCCGTCGCTTTTCTTTCCAAGCTCCTTAGGCTCCTTAGCGCCATGTTTTTATTAGCCATAGCCACTACCTATTTGAAAGCTTAACAGTTCTCACGTGCACTTTACTAAAAGCTCATGATATTCTTTTAGCTGCTTTGTAAAGTATGTTGCTGTTAATGTGTTCAGCCGCTAGTGAGGGGAGGGGCTGTGTGTCCGCCTGTCTGCAGGTTGCTGGTATTGATACTGAGTATCTAATCCAACAGTAATTTTTAGTATTGATTTTCAATCAGCTTTCAAGAGTAGCCCAGCAACTATACTGCAGCTACTGACAGCGCATGGTAAAAACTGCAGAATTTTCCTTCAATGAGCACGAGTATGTTGACAGAAACAGCCATTAGACAATTATTGCTAACTGTTTTACTCGAAGAGCATACTTTAAAAAAAAATTAATACCTAACTGAATGCCTAATATGTCAGGATGACTAATCCTACTGTTAATTCCCTAGTTGTTATATTTCATTTCCTTTTCAGGTGGTAACATCCTTGCAGCTAATTACCCCAAGGTTATCACCACTATTCAGTGACCTTGACCTCAGTTGTTCATAAACGACTCGGAGGTGTTATACTGTAGTGTCTTTACAACAGAAAATTCTAATTATTTTGTCAAGATGTACTGTGAGGACTGAAATTACACTTGAGTTGCCACAGTAGCAAGTATATTTTCTTTTTATATCGCCGAAGACGACAAAACCTGCCAACAGATTCGTTTTTGTAATCATAAGCTGAGTCACCCTGACTCAGATAACATAAGGCATGCTTGTAAAAATGTGTTCAGTAATTTGACTGAATTGCATTCTTTCAATTCTAAAAGCAAGCCTTTACTTAAAGTCTCTGAAGATAAAAAGAGACATTATTTCGTGTCGTACTCAAGGCCTTCCACTCTTAGGCTCACTTGGACTTTGAAAAGACAGGCTGCATTTGGAGAAGAATTGAAAAGAATCTCACCGCACTCAGTGCCAATACTCAATAGTAAGAAATGATAAATATGAATTTTGGACAATTATAACCCGAAGTCCAAGAGTTGCACTGGGTATTCTTATCTCAAGGCTTCCACCAGATCCAATAAGCTTTTTCCCACAGCTGCGCTACGCTGATAAGTTCTTCAGAACTCATGAAATGGAGAGGGCTGGCCTCAATTCATGCTTGAACACAACATGCTAATGATTCCAAAGATAATGCAATCCTTAATTATTTTTTCATTATGAGGCACAGAAAAAGTGATTACTCCAAAACTAAACACTGCTGAGCCGTGCATTGTTAAGTCTGTTCTCCATTTATTGAATTCTTTAAACCTTGTTTAAGAGAGAATAATCCAAAGTGACGAGAGGGCTTTGATACCAGCACCAGCACTTTTCAAATTATGGATTACACGAGTATGAACTGTTCTCTTTGTCATCTCCCGCTGACTCGCCTTGCTGTGTTTACTAAAGCGATATGTGTCTACAACATGACGCACTCTCCTCCCCTTCACCACATATTTCAAAAATCTTTTATCATCTTTCAATCAGCGCGGTCCAAACTGGAGCTCCCGCTCTGTAATTTTTTATTTTTTTTCTCAATCAAGCCCGACATGATACGAGTAGCTCCAGGCTAGCTACAAAAATTTAAAAAGTGTAAGAATATCTGATATAACGGGAAATCTATTTGTCCATGAACCCAGTACCACAAGGCCAACTACAGGAGCCAGTTTCAAAGAAGTACATTTCATCATAAACTTATTGATTCTTTTCTGTGTAAGCTGAAATTTGATCACACACTTTTACCAGAGGCCTATAGCAGCGAACGTGACCTGTTGTGTGTCTGTGTGATTTTTAGTCCCACATTTTAGTCACCTGTGTGAGGTGCACATTTCCAAATCTTTTCATTAACATCTGCCCCCAGGTAGGCTGTACAGTTCTCACTATGTGCATTAGCAGAAACCAAAAGTTAGTTATTGAGGTTTTGCAGAGGCCGTGATCAAACTCACCGCTCCTGTTAATGCACAGCTGCATCTGGCCTAAAAACTGTCAGAGAGCAGCTCTAAATATCAGCCTCAAAAAACGGTAATAAGGATCTATCTAGAACATTCAGGGCAATTAAGCGTACCATGTTCAAAATGATACTTTGCAGGGACAAGGATAAAGAGCACAATGAATTTGTTATGAGCCAACTCTTTCATAAGAGATTTCAAGCTTTATGACCTAAAATACCACCTTGATATGAGCTGTTGTTACCAGCTTCTATTCCCAGCACAAAAGCACAAAGACAAGAAAAAGGTTGGAACAATCACACCTACATATGAAGCAATTCACCTGTTGCAGGTTATGTACAGGGGCTTTACGTAAACTTTTATTCCTTATGAAGAGGTATGATGATAAACAACTGATCTAAATTTGGCCGATCTTCTGTACAAGGTTTTTTGCACCTCTGGACCTCTTCCAGTAAATGTCCCACTCATGCTATAAGCTCTTACACTAAAATCTCAGGATTAGGGACCCAAATCCAAATGTAAGCAAGCAAAGGTAAGCGAATGTATGTACATATCTAGAGTCAAATCAGAATTACATGACCCTCATAGAGGAGGACTCTGGAAAGTCCTTGACCATTTGACCTTCAGACAGGGCAGATTTTCATTGGCAGATTTGACTCTGGATTAATCACAAAGACAAGGAAAGACAGAATGACGAATGAATACCCGAAAGGGCCCACATACCTTCTGTATTGCATTAGCTGGCTGCCTTCAGGTTGTCTGCCCTCCCGTTTATTTGAATGCCAAAGGAACCTGTATTTATAATTGTAATATTTTATAAAAGATCCTGAACACGAACCAATCACTGGGAACTCATATACAGACGCCTCTCAAAGACTTTAACCTTTAAAAGTAATTGTTTAATTACTGTGAGCTTAAAGGCCTGTGATACGCAGCCCATTAATAGAGATAGATGGATTAAGATTGAAGCATTAATTAATGGTAAGGTTTCTTTGAGCAGTCTTGTAGGAATGACGTCTAATAGACACAATGCAAGAAAACCTTTCCAACCTGCCCACTCTGTCCATCCCGAGGGCGTCTCCAGAGTTTTTTCATGGGGGTGACCATATTGAGGCCACTAAAATATTGGGGTGCCACACCAAAAAGAGAATTTCCAGTTTTATTATGCTGTTATCAAATAATCCGGTAAACAAACACTATCAATCACTTATGTCTGGAATTCTTTCACTGGAAAAAAAAAGGTCTTTGAAATTTCAAACGCCGCACAGAGAACTTCATGTGTTTCAAAGCGTTTGTGTTTCAACTATTTACTGGTACAAAACAAAATCATCTGTGCAAATCTTGGTGCAAATCTTGTGCAAATTCTCCTTGTTAAACACAATACTTGACTCTAATGTTATGCTTTTATTCTGATCAGTTCCTCCATATCCCTACTTCCTGTTTTATTGTGTTGTTATTTGTGTTTGTCTTAGGTCTTCTCAAGGTTCAGCTGCCTCAATTCTTCATTCATTGGTTTCTGATTTGTATAGATGACTGTTATCTGGCTTTTGTTTTTCATTTTTTTCTGAATTAAGCTCTAGAAAATCTTCTTGACTGCACATCAAGAAAAGATTCTTATATATTGTTGTAAATGTTAAATGGACTGGTACTTACATCTATCGTCTTTCTACTCAGTTGAGCACTCAAAATGCTTTCTGCTGCAAGTCTCATTCACACTATCACACACTCATTCATACAGCCCTTTTGACTATGCCTAACCACACACACACACACCAATGAAGCATTGGGGGTTCGGTGTCTTGCCCAAGGATACTTTGGCGTTCAAAGTGGTGGAGTCAGGAATCAACCCACCTACCTTACAACTGGTAAATGACCCAATCAGAAGGTCTGAGGCAAACCCACCACAGTAATCTTTTCTTAGTGTCTCTGTTGGCAAAGAGTTAAGTACGTATGTAACAATCCTTCACAGTTCATTTTTTAGACTAAATTCTCTCTATGCATAGACACTGCGTGAGAAATCTGCATTGATGACTGTGAGATCAGTTCAAGGTGAAAAAGCCTGTGAATGTTGAAAAAAAATGACTATGCACACTCCTGACGTGATGCAGCCTTCAAGCTTGGACAGTGACACTGAACACTAGTGAATGCTCTCTGAATATATGCCAGAGCCCCAGCTCTCCTCACCAGTGAAAAACAAACTTGTTTCAGTTTAACATTGAAGCTGATTTTTGCTCTCTTTGCAAGTTTAGGTCTGTGGTAAAAATGTAGGTGGTCAGAATGGAATTTCCAGGGAGCGATCTAAAAACAGCCTCG
Source organism: Pelvicachromis taeniatus (assembly GCA_015108175.1). Lineage (NCBI taxonomy): Eukaryota > Metazoa > Chordata > Actinopteri > Cichliformes > Cichlidae > Pelvicachromis > Pelvicachromis taeniatus. Next base: position 11,835 of record VURO01046635.1, on the reverse strand, counting down.
CTAATTTTAAAATTCAATTTTTTTATAGGTGGAGTTTCAGAACTTTAAACACAAACAAGAGCTCAATGCTTTAAAGCATTTCAGCTGAGTCATGAGGGTCATGTGCTACCTCCAGTAAACAGTGTAGCTACAAGTACAGCACAGTACAGTGCATCAGAGGAAGCCTGATATAGCTGTAAAACCACATTCCTAAACTGAGTGCAAAGCCTTTGATCATGAAAATGGGTCTTTCATTAAAGTAATATGGAGGACCCTAGCAGAAGGGGGAAAGAGGGCGCTAAAAGAGGAAAGGGACAAATAAAACAAAAGAAACACCCCTACCTGTATCTCTTGTTTTCATGATGAAAATGATCTTCTGATGGCTCATTTCCAATTCTTCTATGTATTTATGTACACACAAACACAGACACACTGCATCTAAGGCAGAGGTTCTGACAGCTGCGGTTTCTGCTTCGCGGGCATCCATAGATGATTAAGATTAAGGTGAGCACTGCACCTCATCTGGCATGACATCACTGAGAGGACAAGTCATTCACAAGAAGATGTAGATAGCTGTAAATAAATGTATATACTGTACTATAGTGACCCGCTTTAAAGGCTTGCAGGTGATCCATATATCCAAATGTCCATAAAAATACAAGTAAATCAAATTAACTGAGTGCTTATGCCATAATAACAGAGCACACACATCTACACAAGCCAACAAAAACAAAGCTGATTTTTTTTTCTCAAAACAGATTAAATCATGAACATACTATGAAAGTGCTTGTCAGACAAGCCAGGTTGCCTAGCAACCCAGATATGATTTTGCCAGTTATGCAAATATTTCCAATCAAGATTCAAAAGCACATGTAATCAAGCTGAATGAATTTCCCCTGAGTTCCATATTCTTTTCTATTAGACAACAATAACGTATTTTTAGGCACTTTGGCCAGCATATAGTGCTCTGACACTAATGAATGGACTCACAGTCAAGAAGAAATAAAAATGATGATCAAAGGTAATGACAAGGCTTTGATAAAAGCTAAATATTCTGAGGGATTTTGACTGCATGCTGTGTTATCTGTATAGTTTTGCAGTGGGTAAAATAAATCTGGTCATCAGCTGTAGCTGACATCATGACTACATTTCATTGGTGAAAACTGAATGCCTAACAAAGGCCCTGCATCATTTTGCAGAGTTTTTGGATAGTATCTCAACTCTGGGCTCCGGCTTTAGTTGCTAATAACCCCTATCAGCCATCTCAGTTTCCATTCAACACACAGTACTGAAACAGCTCTTGTTAAAATCAGCAGTGATCTGCTCCTTATGTCTGATGTTGGCCTTCTCACCATCCTCATCCTCCTTGAGCTTAGTGCTGTTTTTGTCACAATCTCCCATCTAACACTGGACTAAAAGACATACATACAACTCGATATTTCTACAAAACCCAGAACCCCTTCCCCGTCCTATCCTCACTTCCACTCATCACCACTTGGATGACAGTCAATCAGCTCAAACTCAGTAGCAATAAAAGCAAAGTTATCCTTATTAGATCGAGGGACTGGCTTTCCAAAACACACCCTTTTGTTGTCTCTATTGATCTTTGTCAGGTTCTGTCAAAAGTCTCACAGTCATCTTGGACAATACTCTTTCCTTTACTGCCCACATCAGTAATGTCTCACGTTCAGCCTGCTTGTACCTAAGTAACATTTCTGCAACCTCCACTCAGCTTCAGCTGCTATTATGAATGCCAGAGCCTTTAGAGCATATTACCAGTTGACCTGTCAGCCAGACTGTTTGACACAGTTCAAATTGCAGGTCAAAGCCCATTTGTTGTCATCAGCATATCAGCTACAGCTTTCTGGTTTTATTCCTGGATTTAAAATTGTGTGCTTTAAGTGCTTTGAAAAGTAGCAACATATAAAGTGTATTGTTGCTATTATCATCATTATTATTATTATTATTATTATTATTATTATTAAGAGGTTTGTAACCATTTGATGCAGTTAAATCAATTGGAGAAACATTCTCATTCAGCATCAAAATCAAAAACAACTGATTTGAAAAACAATGATCTTAAAACATTTCCTTCTGGGTTAAACATTTTTAATTTATTTCTGACCTCAAGCTTGCGTTTCACTCTGAAGGACAGACTTTTATCTCTTTCCTGCCCCGGGAGGCCACAGAGGACAGTTAAGTCAATGCTCCAGATGTATTCAGAGACCAGCTCAGAGGGTTAGCAGTCACAAAATCTCAGAGGCACTGGATACCAAATCAATGAAGACTATTAACTATGTTGTGTTTCTATTCCCAAGGCTAGTGTATGTCTTTGTTAGAGCTAGACCTTGACCTCTGACAGAAAGGGTTAAAGCTTGGGGAAAATAGAGTTTGATAAAAGATAGAAAATGTGTAGCGTGTTACAGGACTGCCCAGGCTCTTAGCTCCCCTTTTGCTGATTTAAGTGCGCTTCCAAATCAATAAACTAGTCATTTTCAGCATTCATTGTAGCGAGTTAGAAACATGCCAATATTTATTCCACGTAATGGGCCTTTGGATGTAAGGCGAGCGCAAAGATTCTCTGGGTCTCAGACTGCTGTGGGAGAGTGCTCACAGGTTTACCACTACAAAGATGTTCACACCACACCACAAGCAGACACACTAACAAATAAATCATTGTGGCTCATGGAGTCTAACACTAGCTAATATAGACAGTCAGCATTTATTAGCCTAAATGGCTATGTTATGTTGCCGCAGACCTTGTTATATGAATGTATGTAAATTAACTACATTTCTATGACATCATAGAAATTCTTAATGAGGATTTGGTAAATTTGGTTAAAGATATGAAAAAGATATTTAGCCAATGAGATATTTTACAGTTCAAAAAGTTTTCTTTCTTGTTACTCATTTATGTACTGATGCAACAGACAAGTTAACTTGCCAATATATGATATTTCCCCTGACAGTTCATGGCTTACGCTATACTGTTCAATTCAACAAGCAGTTTAAAACACTGCACTGTGATGTAACCAATTGGTTTTGGACTCCTCTGTGCTTCATTGTTACTGTTGTGCCATCAGCATGTTACATTTGGTTTATGGAATACTAAGTTATAAGCTAACACTACCAAGCGTGGCTAGCAAGCTGACACATAAATTGGCTAATTACTGGGTTAGGGTTCAATTTTCACAAAAGAAAAATATACTCAAATATGAATATAATGACTCACACGACTCAGGCAGCATCCGTTTATCTCGTAAGCATAAATATGACTGATCAACAGTACATAAAAACCTGACATACAGGACTATAGCTCCAGACCTGGCAACGTATTCACATATTGAATAAATGGGCTCCATATTTTGTAAAAATTATTAGTAGAACCATTCGTGGTAAATCTTATTTTTTCCAATTTCATATTTTGCATCATATCCAATGACTATAAGTTGGGGGGTTTGTGTCTTTTTCTATTTAAATAGAATTACCCACCTAGTCAGTAAGGAGGAAAAGGCAATGACATATTGTAGGTACATTGGAGGGTTATTTATATTATCTGGACATGGATACTACAATAGAATACATGGGATAGTGTAATAAGGAAAGATTTCCAGATCTCTAGGAGCTTTGAGCAAGACCATACGATATGTAGTCGCTGGAGCCTGGTTGCATCTGTTACACGTGGGGTTAATATTTGGAAATATCCTGGCAAGTTTAGCTTTTAAATAATGTATGACTTGTATTAGCGCATGATGTGAGTTGGATGATGTATGCCCCAGAATTCTTACATTATTTTCAGTTGTAGGTTTTTGTGATGTTAAGTTAGTTTTAGGTTTATATCATCCATTCGCCCATCCGTCCTTTTTTATTCAACCTCTAAGCAAATTCAGGGTTGTGGACTGGACTCTGGGCAAGAGGCAGAGTACACAGTTCTATACAGAGCCAAGCAAGAAAGACAGACAATCATTCATGCAGAGAGAAAGACAGGCAATCATTCATGCTCACATTCACACTTACAGCCAACTGAGAATCAAGAATTAACCGAGCATGCCTGTCTACAAACTGTGGGAGGAAGCCAGTGTACCTAGAGAGAACCCACACAGGCAAATGTCAAATTGGAAAGATCACCTTTTCATGATTTGAAATGAAAAAAAAAAAAAAAATGACAGCATGATCATGAAGCTCTGCTCTCTCAATACAAGCTGCCATGGATATATCCATTTTGCAACACTGTTGGCAAAGCATTTTTTCCACCTGCACATCTTACCAACAACTCCAGCCTGTATTCACCGGCTGCCTTGTGGATTAGGGAGTGCCCAAAAAGGTGTGGGAAAAGACAGCCGGTGTGAGAGTGAAAATGTGCTTCTGCTTTCATACAATAAACTATGCTCACTTGATGGTGGTCCACCATGCCAAACTGTGGACCACCATGTGCAGTAGCAAAATCCTAGGAGAAGAGGTGTCCTGCAAAATATAATATTCTTTGGCCATTGCAATACACATCCCAGGTCTGAAACTGGTCAAGGTCAGTCTTAAATAAGACCTCCATTTTCAATGAAGTGAAACTTCTCCACATTTAAACTTCTTTTTTAGTAGAAACAAACACTTCTGTTCCCTGGAGGAGAGGAACCAGATACAACACGTAACAGTATGGGATATCATGCCCCTGTGTGTCCGGGCTGTAGAAGCCTCTATTCACGCCTTCAAGGCAGATGACCTGTGATGACATGCGCACGCCCCGCCTGCACATGTACCCCCCGTCATCACAGTCATCCCTCAGTTGGATAGCTACTTCTCACCGAGCCAAGCTGTGCAGCGGGGCAACCTTGTGTTGTATCTTGTTCCTCTCTTTCAGGGAACAAGGCAAGAAATTATAGACAGTTTGTTCCCTTTCAGTCAATTCACTCAGTACAAAACATATAGTATGGGTCATATATACACACCTTGCAGAGCAGCCACTGAACTGGAGAAACATCACCAGCACCTTAGTGTGTGGTAGACCCAGCAGAAAGAACAGCATGTCCAAAGTCCAAACGATACAACCCAACAAAAGCATGCGGTGATGCCCAACTGGCTGCAACTACCACACTATCACATACGGGGACCCCTCTAAAAGGAGCCCATCAGGTTGCCATTCCCCAGACTCTCACACCCTGGGACAAAGTGAGACCCTTGTTGCTATATGCAAGTGTGACAGCTTCTATAGTCCAGTGGGACAGCCTCTGTTTATACAGTGCTCTACCTTTGGCTGGATTTGCAAAGCGGACAAACAACTGGTCGCATAAACGCACTTTCTGAGTGCGCAATTCAAATGTAGCACACCCATCGGACATGGACAATGCAGCCTCCTCTGCTCCTCAGATGCAAATGAGGGCCACAAAAGCTTAGAAGTTCAAACTCCATTGAGTTATAACCTGCAGGAATGACCTTAAGAAAATATGCAGCATTTGGGTGCAATACAACCCTGAGGCCATTAGGAGAGAATTGCATGCAAGAAGGATGCACAGACAGAGCATCCACAGACTCACTTAACGATGGATCTTAGCCGGTGAGCCCCTTTCAAAAAACATGGCAAGGGAATGTGCACCTGGTGTAATCATGCCAATGCCAATATGATAAGCTGATATCGCTGGTAAATAAACCTTAATTGTAGAAAATGAAAGGCCTTCCAGCAGCTCCTGCAGCAATGTCAAAACATCCACAATAGAGCACTGGAATGGGAGAATGTGCCGGTCCTGGCACCATTCCTCGAAGGCTTGCCATTTGCCATTTGTGAGCATATGCCTCTAATGGATGAGGCCCTAACACTCTGGATTGTTGATACCACGCTTGGGGGCAGACCGTTAGCCATCAAATTTGACCTTTCAGCAGGTAAGCACAAAGACGTCACAATCCAGGCACAGATGAATTACTTCTACTCCTGCCTGAGTGAGGAGGTCCCTGCGGAGAAGACGCTGCCAAAGCTTTGCTGCTAACAGACTGATTATCTCCACATACCACAAGTTTGTTGGCCACCAAGGGGCCACTAGAATAAGAGAGAAACGCTGCTGAGGCACTCTCTCAAGAACTGGAGATATCATTTCCACTTGGTAACAAGAGAACGTCTTGTCATTGGTGCACTAGCGCAAACATGCCCATGGCTGCATCGTGGTTAGTTATGGAGACAAACAAGGGGCAGGAGGCAAAAAGATCTACTTTCGCATTGCAAAATAGATCCCATATCTGGGCCACTATCAAAAGGTCCTCCATTCCCATATCAGAGTAACCCCCTACAGAGAAGAGATGGCCCCAGGTTCTGATGGAACATGGATGGCTCTTAGAGATAGAAAACGAACACTGCGCCATAACAGCAGAGAGCGAGACAGCTTTAACAGGGAGGGGGGAGCATGTCCCTTACTGCCTGTTTATGTAAGAGACCGCTGTTGAATTGTCCGTCCTGACTAGGACATGCTGGTCGCTCAAAACTGGACAAAAATGGTTGAGAGTTAAGAAAACTGCTAGCAGCTCTAAGTGATTGATGTGCAGCTCCCGCAGCGCTGTGGCTGAGATCCCGCTCACTGATCCACCATCACACATTGCTCTCCACCCCTTTAGGGAAGGATCTTTGGACACCACCTTTTTGAAACAACAGCCTCCCAATCCAAAAGCCCTGGTGCAGAAGCCCGGGAGGAGGCAGCCTCTGGAGGAGGCAATGCACAAAGGTGGTGAGATCGCAGTCTGTGCTCCGACAAACATGCACGGCTGGAAAGCGAGCAGATTTCCAAACCAAGGAAAGAGATCTGCTGACTCAGGGGTAGTAAGCTTTTTTGAAAGTTTACAGAGAAACCCAGGGCTGAATGTGTGACAGAACCAATGACAACCGTGTTGCCGCCTGCTCTATGGAGCAAACTACGAGAGCCTATGACTTTTAACTCACTTGTACCCTTCTCAGCCTCTGGGCTCTAGAACTGCAGAATGCTTCTGTAGAAAGTGTGGCCCTTTCACAGCTACCTTTGCACTAGGCTAATCTGCTTCTTCTGCTGCTTACAATCTGGGTGATGAGGAGCTCACTCCTTCTTTTAATGCATCCTGTACATATAATTTGAACTTGGCTGCACAGCTTAGAATGAGCTACCCTAGGTTTAAATTTGGAGGGAAATTACTATACAACTGTGCTGCTGTATTGTGAAGGTGAATGATATATTTCTTTATTTTTAATGTACGTGTGCGTACACGCACACAAAGGCAGCTTCACGGTAATTGTGTTGGAACAAACGTTTGTGAGACTGAGATGCAGACTAGTGTTTTTAACAAGACACTAACGTCTAAGTATTCTAAGACTCCTACGTATTTCCTAATTTGGCCTTTCTATATCACAATTTATCGAACTGCTCACCGACATTTTAAAACTCTTAAAACTAACTTGTTTTGAGTCTAAATAACACAGACTAGTAGATATGTCATTTAGGATGTAAATTATTGCATCCTATAAACTTTAACCCTTTACTTTAAATCTCTTTCATGCATTACACGCAGTCCAGATGCTGATAAATTTATGCAGTCCATCTGCATAAAGTACTATCATGCACTGTGGTCTTTTTGTCATACCGTTTTACAACAAATGATCAACTGCGATTACTACACTGATTATGAGAGGCCAAGCAGCAGTAAAGGACCAAGTTTTCTACGTCTGTATTTCTTACTGACTCATGACAATTTCCATACCATTACTGTTTCACTCTAGCAGATAGCTCCTTTCTCTGCAGGCAACATTCAGAACTGTATTTCTATAATGAAATGGTTTTCAATTTATTCCTTACAAGATAAGCCGTCATTTTCAATCTGCTCAACATACAAGTCCACCAGCTAGAGGGGTAATATCATGCATCTCACACTGACAATTCAATTTTTTTGCCCCCCCCCCAGAAAACTGATTGCAAGTTCGAGATAAAGAATAAAAGATGTGATTTTTATGTATTCCTTCGGGATCCTATCTGCTCAGTGAATGAGATATCCCTGGACATTTCATTGAGTGCTGTCCCCTAGACCACAGCAGCATGACAAAAATGACAAGGGTTTGACCTTGTCTGGATAAGCACTATCCCTACGAATAATATTCGGAGAATAGACAAATTAGCACTTTGAAGAAAGGTAAACAGAAACAGGAATAAACCCTTCAAAAATGTGAAAATGACAGAGAGTGCAAAAACATGACCTCAAGTTTACGCCTGCTGCCTTTGATGTGAAAGAATCATTGTCAAACTCAAAGAAACCAGTGAGGCTGTGAACTTGAGTGAGCTAATTCTGGCGATTTGAAAATATTGCTCGATGTTTTGACAGCAGGGCGAAGCCGTGGAAACACTCTGGCTCGTTTCAGCATTAGATGCAGACAAAACTCCCTTTGAACCAAATTAACCAATTTCCATTCTCATTTGTCACACTCTGGGACTGAGCCAGGCCACAATAAGGCATCACCATAGCAGCGCGCGGCAGTTTATCTGGCTGGCCTTCATTGGAGCAAGGCCTATTAGACGAGGCCTGGTGGAGTCAGAGGACGGGTTGAGAGGGCAGATGGGACTAAGGTGATGTATTATGCATGGGTAAAAACCATGCATTGGCAGGCCAGCTGAGGCCCCAGTCGGAAAGGGACAGATTGACCCAGCCAGACCCATCAAACATTTGTTCGCTCTGCAGCACCTCCCCCAGTCCTCTGAGACTGAGGGCAGCCTGCTCTCTTGCATGACCCTGGGCATAAGTCCAGCACTATTGGCTAATATATGTGGAAGTCAGTCATTTCTGCTGAAATATTAATTTGGACACTTTCAGAACTGACATTCAATCAAATACAATGGACTTGGATTTGAAGACTGTATTATTATCTTAGCAAATGCCGTCATTAAAGTGCAAATATATTTTAGGGGGGCAGTTAAACAAAATGTAAACTCGCTAACTGGTCTATTATGTATTTACAGAAGTTATACAAAATGAGAAGAGAATATGAGGGGTTTTAGTAATTATACTATTTGTTGTGTTGACCAGCTTCTCACTTATTTGTGACTTTGATGTTGGTGAGTTAACTTTTTAAATGTTTACAAGAAACCAGGCTGATGAGAAGACCATAAAACACAAGGCAATGCCAATGACAGCAAACTCTTTTTACACAATACAACTTTAATTCACAGTTACCTTCTAAAGAGCGAGGAGCATTTATAGATTTAAACAGCACTGTAACCGTGCCATTGAGGAATCAAGCTTTGTACACTTTACAGTCGTACAAAATTGATTCTCTCAGAACAGGCAATGCTAGCTATATCGATCTGCTCTGTGCTCAATACATATTACAAAGGGCTCACAATTACCGTCTTTCTGCGGAAATTTAATTTCGGGAAATATTGATCAGATATGTTTGTACATTCATTGTTTTTAAGCTTGAAAATTTTAAGGCTTGTTAAAAACGATGGCTGTGCTTTGTTTTCTCTCTGCCGACAGACGTGTCTGCAGCTCTCCGCTGATGATTAGAGAACAGAGGAGGTTGAAGAGGACCAGATTTATCAGTGTCTCTGTTCAGTCGCTGCCAAAGTCACCTTTACTGGCCTCTAAACTGTGTCCATACCCACCCCATACACCCCTACCCCACGCCGCACACCCACTCCCCAGTGGCCAAACTGTATGTTTCCTCCCCCTCTTCAATCCCTGCCACTGATGAATGACAGCTCAGCTAATGTAGTCACAGCTGAGTACAGCACAGGGAAGGAGACTTAGAAGGAGGATCGCTGGCAAAAGCTCAGCAGCCAATCTCCTCCCAGCTTGACTGCAGGATACACAGCAGATGGGCCTTTGGTGTAAAAGGGAGGATCCACATGAAGCAGCTCTACAGAGAGCAGTTTGTCGCAGGACAAGAGTAATGGCCATAGCCTAATGGTATGTCATAATACTTTAAATAAAAGACATAAAAGGTGATTTTACAAACAAACAGCTTTTGTTAGGGGTTTGTTTGTTTTTCTTAAGTGGTCAACTACTACATTAAGTAAGTAAGCAAATTTTAGGGGTTCGGACCACCAGCCAGGCAGAAGGTGCAAGGAAAACTAAGTAAAGTTTAATAAATAAATACATATGAACCAACTACAGTCAAGATGTAATAAATGAATATACCCATATCATGACACAGTATTTAATGGTAATATGCACATATGACCGATCCCTGCTCATCAAAGCTCTGCCGTGCGCACCTGGCTGCTTCGCACCACGGCTTCACCACCACCCTTTTATCTGTCAGTCTGGTCAGTGAGCAGCGATTGACCCCCAGCTCTCATAATGCCAGAACTATGTTGACCATACAGGCTTTCCTCTGTGAAGTGTCAAATTTGTGAACACATATAGATCTCTGTAATAACTGACAGTTAAAATGAATTTTTAATCACGCACTTCCAATTTGGACTTAACACATTGAGAGCAGAGCTCTTTGTTCTGTCTGTAGTTGGCTAAAGAAATTCTGACCATGAGAGAGAAGGAAGGAGACCGTCTCTTTTGAACTTCTATCCGGTCCCTGATTTCTTTGATCAGGGCTCATAAATACTACTTTAACCAGAAATCACTTCGATGCTGCAGGACTGCAGATGAAGTAATTACTTTATAATCACCACTTCCTTTAAGAAACTGAACAGAAACACACGTTAATGTCAGCGGCAGTCATCTGCAGACCTATTTACATTAATTTTACATTACAAAAACTGCCATAGCATAACTGATGAACACCAGACTTGTGGGGATTGGGGGTGGGTCTGTGTGGTTGGCATGTTCTTCCTCGTTCTTGAATGGGTTTCCATTTGTTCCTTACTCATTTGGTTCTCTCTAGTGATCCACGCTAACTCTAGCACACCCATTGTGAGCTTAATTAAAATAGGTTGTGTTCATGTATTTATAATTATTTTGGACAAAAAATGAGAATAACAGATAAACATGAACGCTTCAAACTGCTGTGATACCAAATAACATTTTCTATATTCTCAGTATTATTACATCAGCTACTTAATCCTGCATGGAAAGTGTTGTTTTGAAGAAACAAGAGTGGACGCCAATCTATCAACGTCTGTTTTGTGATATATTACCTAACTAAAATAAACCAAAAATAAAAGAGCAGGGAACACGTTAACAAGACAGAGCGTACCTTGTTGAAAGATAGATGAATGCTGAATGAGAGATGAAGTGAAGAAGTTAAAAAAAGAAAAGCAGCGTTCAATGTCAGCAGTCAATCAGTAGTCTGTGCGTGTCTCCTGTCCTTTCTTGTTTCTTAGCCTCGGTGAAAAAGACACTGAGAGTATAGAGCATACACTGTTCGCATATGTGTGGTAAGCACAGACGGTATTTAACTGTTTTAATTCATGACTGTCACGGTCCTGGGTCTGTGACCCTGTGTGTGTGTGTGTGTTCCTGCCACATTGGGTCTTTCTGTGTTAGGTTATTGTTTTTTCTATGCCCTGAGTTATTTATGCAGTTTGGTTATGTTATATGCCAGGTTTTGTCTTTGTGGTTTTGTGTTCTGTCTGTGTGCTCTCCCCTGCCCGTGTCCTTGTAGTCAAGCCCCTGTGTTTAGTCATGTCTGAGTCTGTCTTCCATGTGCTTCCTGTTTTATTTTGAAAGTCTTGTAGTTCCTTGTCCTGTGCTTCATGTGAGTGTGTCATGTTTTGCCCTCGTCTGTGTGATTGTCCCCAGCTGTGTCTTCCTCCTGTGTGCCATTTCCCTTGATTACCTTCTGTGTATTTAAGCCCCGTGTTTCCCTTGGTCGAGTGCTGGTTCGTCTGCGTAACTTGGTGTTCGTCTGCCGTCTCTCTGTGCCCTCATCCCGTTTCTTCCCCCATGGTCGTGTTCAGGTTTGAG
>VURO01046633.1:0-34301 GCA_015108175.1 Pelvicachromis taeniatus | reverse complement strand
GGCTGAGCAATGAGCGTGCTCCTCAACTGAGGCGACGGGAACAGCAGCATGAGCAACCGCCAATTAAGCAGCTGGGAGGGGCTGGGGGTGGGCTTATATCCAAGAGACCCTTACATTGGCTGAAGACAACTACACGGCTGGGCAGCTAGAACTCGATTAGGCCACAACACTGAATGAACTGATGACATCAGCTATCCAAAGCTCGACTGAGGGATTTCTACTTGTATGCCTGATAGCTGGATCCCTGTTTGAAGCCCACACGGGCTTCTTGGCCATCTCACGTTCATCTTTTATCCCGAACTCAGACGCAGGGGTGAAGCTTGGTTGTTGTTATTGCAGAGAATTATCTGAAACTTGGTAGGCTGTTTTCTTCCTAGTCTTCCACAAGGAAAACAATGCTGTCAAGCAGCCTTAGCAGAGCAAGGGAGGAGGGTTTGGGAGAGGCAGGGATGTATGTATTTAAAGACGTGTATTTCTGTGTGTGTATGTATGCGTGAGTGAAGGGGGGTGTGTGCTTTGGAAAGGTAGGAGCCTCTCATAGCAGCACACATTTGCGTTTCTTCTTGGGCTCTGGAGGCTCCAATGCAGCCAATATCGCCTCATCAAACACATTCTTTAGTCCTTTCTGTGAACAAAAACATACAAACAGAATGAGGGAGCAGCGCAAACACAAACACACACACAGATTTAAAAAAATAAAAAATAAATAAAAGATCTTGCAACAAAAGGCAGAAATGGCTTAAATTTAAGGAAAAAAATAACAGTGAAAAATCAAAACAGCAGGTAATCCAGAGGGGTTTCATAAGAAAGAGGGGAAGCTGGTGGGAACGAAAAGGGAAAGGTAAAACAACAACGCAAAATTTCCAAGTGAGATCTGCAATAAACAAGTCTGTCATGTAGTGTTTCCTGCAGAATCACACAAACAACACAGGAGGTGCATCGGTGCTTTTTAAAACAAATTAACAAATAATAGCAGACTTTGTCCGTGACAATAATAAGTATAAATTGCTGCCTCTGCAGTAAATTCCTGATCCTGTGTAGAGCTGCAGCTTCTTGTTTTGCTTTCTGGCCTCAATGAGCTACATCATGCTGTGAGGTCAGCTTAGAGTGACCCTCCAGCTCAAAGCACATCGTTTGAATAGAATAAAGTCTACTTTGACCAGCTGCAGTTCAGCATGGTTTGGTTGGACTGCGGGACAAAACAAATTGCATGCAGTTATATTAATAGTCTGCCTGCTTAGCAGTGACTAAATTGATCACACTGTAAATAAAAATAAGTTACACACTAGTTAGCAATCAGCAAACATGGACTACCCTCCCAAGTAAAGTGTGTGTGTGGGAAACAACGTCTTGTGGTTGTTTCAGTTGTGTGAGCCAGATTCGGGGATTAAGTGTCAGCAACACAAATCACATGCATGTCGAAAAAGTGCAGCTGATCTGTGACAGCTCAAATCAAAGGCAAGTCAAACAAGCAAGTGGAGGAAAAACAGGACATAACCTTTGACATTACAACGGCAAACAAAAACACAACCTGAACCTTTTCTTGACTTCACTGGTTCAGATTCCAAACATGATCACAACCAAGCACTTGCCGCGCGTGAGAGGGAAACCTTTGTATTAGCGCGAGCAGAACTACTTGTGTCATGAGCTCAGTCATGTGAGGTAACCAGAGCTGCACTGCGTTGACTAGCTCAGCTGACCAAGCTACTAAATTCTTCTGACAGTGCACTGAAATAAAAGAAGGAAGCCATAGGAGAGCAAGTTAAGTTGTCCTTTATTAATTCAGTTCACAAGTCATTTCACACAATTATAGCTTTTATTATCATAAGGACTTCTAATACAACACAATTTGTACCACAGGTAATGGCACACTGATGTTATATGTAGAGAAAGCCAAATAAGTCACTAAACACGGCTTAGAAGTATCATCAAGTGTGGCTTAGCTATAAAATAGATCAATGAGAGTACCATGACAGCAGCACATAGCAATGTCTGCTGAGGTCAGACACTCCCATATGTGACTTGAGCAGTAAAAGCCCTGCGTGAGAAACCACAGTCACACTCCAAATTCTGATAAATTAAACATAACTGTAGAAGTATAAAAAAATACTTTAGCATTAGAAATGGAAGCTCTGTTGAGTGTAAGCTCAATCTCAGCCTGTAAAGCCACCACGTTCACACTGACTACTACTCCCACAGAGCAGAGAGAAGCGCCAAGGACCATCCCAAACAACGGATAAATCCCTCTAGATGATAGCCACCTATTGTTACACACAGGTCATGTTAACGAGCAAAACAACATGTTTTCACTCATGAACCTTTCAGACATCATTTGGCAGTGTCACACTGAACCAGCTTTACCAACCCGGCTGTTTCAAACAGTGTGTGAATGACTGGCAATGTGCACAGCTGCTCGATAAAATGCTGCTGCTCTTGCTGTGCTATTTATTCACATTTTATTATTTTAATACTGGCGTTAGGCTTATTTCTGCCCTCTCTGTGATTTGAAATTATAAACAGGCAAAGTGGAAAGTAAAATAGATGACCTGTAGCACTCTTGACGAAGAAAGTGGAAAGTTGTCTGTAGACTGTGTCAACAGCCTACAGACGGCAGTGAGTAAACAACACTGCACAGATGTGGGAGTTCGTGCAGTTTGTGTTTTCTAGCTAGTTTTGCACTATTCTTTCTCCATTTGTGTTTTAAAAAAGGAAAGAAACTGTTGGTGCTACCACATTCAGCACACTAACATTATGTGTCTGCAGCACTATAGACTACAGAAAGTGCCACAAGTTTAAAAAAAAAAAAAAAAAAGTGTTCATTGACTGTGATAAATTTTCAGTGGCCCTTAAATACACACACCATAATGTCTCATCTATTAGAATGAGCTCAATTCAGATATATAGTGGTGTTTGAGCCCATGTTAGAATGAAGGCGGCATCTGTCTGCAGAATTTATCCTTCCAGAAAGGACAACTACGTTTGACTGTCCAGAGTTCATGTGTGAAAACAGTGTGAGGAGAGACACAGAGCGGTCCACGAATTAGGATGTGAAATGATGCAGATGGTAGCACTAATCCAGAAGGAAAATATGAAGATATGATGCCGAGTAAACCAAATTAGAAAAGGCAACAAGTATGTTTAAGTGCAGAAAGGCCTCTATTAGTTAAACAAGCCACAGAACAAAGATGAGAAACGCAATCTGAATGCAGAGTAGAGCAGCAGTGTGAGTATCAAACTGGTGGATTTGTTAATAGATGGCTGAGATTGAGAAAGTTTGGGAGTTATAAGCAGCAAATGCAGAGAGAGAGAGAGAGAGAGAGAGAGAAAATGGGACGAGGAGAGAGGTGGAGAAAGGGAACGAAAAACAGATAAAAAGCAACAACAGGAAGAAGACATGAGCAATGTGGCACAGAAAGTTTAAAATAAACAACATTTCCTCTTTCTTTGCGTCTCGGGTGGCTCTAGGGCAGCTAGGATAGCTTCGTCAAATACATTCTTCAGCCCTCGCTATGACGACAGGAAGAGAGGGAAGACAGGGAAGAGAACAAGAGTACAATTAGCAGAGCAAACACAGAGAGAGATCAAAGAAGAGGAGGAGAAGAAGAGGAACATGGCAGAGTGAGGAGGCAGGTTTCATAGCACAAAGATGAAGAGTGCCGTGCAGCCGTGTGAACTCTGAATGAAGACAAGGAAGTTGTTTAGCAGGGGGCTGAAAGTGAGCTGGGGACCTGGGTGTTGAGATCCCCAACAGGAAACAGGAAATGACATCAGCAGCTATGCAACTTTTGTGCCAGTGAGATTTGGGGGGGGGAGTGAAGGAGGAGGAAGGAAGGAGCAGAGCAGGGAGGTGGGGGCACTCCAGCTTTATCAACACTATTGTTTAGAATCACAGATCCAAGTCACCTGCTCTCCTCTCAGTCATGCGTACAGTGCTGCAGTTTCTAACAGTTATGCATGAATACCAACCCAAACAAACTCGGGACATGACTGAGTAGATACAGCCTTCAAAGACACTGACTGATTTCCTCAACACAAGCACTCAATAATACGACATTAAATCTACCACACAGAAGTCTACAGCTCCTCAATTTGACATGAAGCCCACGGTCTACATTTGGTCCTCTCTGGAAACGGTGCAAAATAAAAAATAGCAGCAGGTTTGTCTTCATAAACTAGAAACATTCAACTATTGACACATTAATGTATTTGTACGTGTTCCATTACTACAAACACCATCAGCTGATCCCAGGAGTGATTGCTGGTCCATGATTTGGCTTTAACAAGCTTATATACTGGACAGGTTTGCAAAACATGAACTCACTCCTTCCTACACTTTAATCTCTTTAGGCCTGCTCACCCAGAATCCTAAACTCTAACATTTAGTGCAATTACTTGAAATCCACCCCACTGTTAAGCCAAGATGGCTAATCTACCATGTGACTATGCTCAAAACCACTACAGCTGAATAAGTAACAGTTAACCTAAATGGCGGTCTGCTTACTGTAGCAAGGATCATTTCCAATCAGCAACACCAGTGAACTCACAAGTTACATCAATTACCACGATCAACCCAGCATGCAGAACAAACATGCACAGGACAGTAGGGGTACAGGCATGTTCCTCTTTCCTCCACTTTCTTAGTTCTTGCCACTGAAGTATCAATCATACTCGTCTCTAAGAGTGAGTGCACGTGTGACTGTAAATCTTTTATATCCAAATATATACAGTACCTGCGTGAGGGCTGAGCACTCCACATATTTCACAGCCTTGAGGTCTCGTGCCAGCTTCTCGGCCGTCTCCGGAGTAATGGGCTTCTGCTTGTTCTTAGCCAGCTTCTCTATAGTGGAGGGATCATCTCGCAAGTCGATCTGAGTTCCAACTAGAAGGAAGGGCGTCTTTGGACAGTGGTGGGTGATCTCAGGAACCCACTAAATGGACAAATACAAAGTCAGCACAATACCACACACGTGCGTAGAATACTGGGTGTTTTCATTATTAAACAAAATTAGGAAAATGTAATGTTTATTTTAGAACTTTGAAGAGACCCCTTTATTTTAACTCGTTTTTAAGGCATTTGCATCCTCAGACAAGCACGGCATTTTTAACCAAGTTCCTTCCCTCTGACTTTTTGTACGAAACAACTAATTAGTACTGTACCTGCCAGTAAAATTTGAGAAACCCATAAAAAATTAAAATATAGTATATATTATACAGTATAAAACAAACTGTTAAAACATGTTATTTTTTACAGTAACAGAAAAAAAACAAATGAACAGGCCACACTTACCTTTTCTTTGACATTTTCAAAGGAGGATGGGGACACGACAGAGAAACAGACGAGGAAGACATCTGTCTGGGGATAACTCAGAGGTCGTAACCTGTCGTAGTCTTCCTGACCTGGGGAAGCCACACACAAATTATATTTAACTCTAATTGTTTGGTCGTCACGTAAGCCAACAGACATACACTGGACACAGCAGGATGTCTCTGTCAGCAGAATGATACTGAGCAACAAAACCAGAAAAAAGCACAACTTGGACTGAAAGAAAACATCACACAAACACTACATTCACTGAAACTCCCCTGTGGCTGCAGTGTGAAGACAGACAACCTGCTTCTGAAAGCATGACTCCTACTTTATAATAGAAAGAGAAATGTAACATACCTGCTGTATCAAACAAGCCCAGAGTGTAGGGCTCACCTCCGATCATTACAGTTACAGCATAGTTATCAAACACCTGCAACGCACAAACCAAAATCAGCTAAGCCACTCATAACACAACAGAAATAAAGATACATTTATAGACGTATGTATTTACACTACAGAGCTGAGAAATTATATATTCAAAACGCTCATTTCTATTACTCTTATTCAACATCTCCAATCAGCTTCTTTAATCTGATTCATTTCGTGTGTTCGTGGAGCTGCATATAGAACACAACTTTGATCACGTACTTCGTGGTCAAGGCCAATTAGTCAACAATAGCAAACATCCTGCTCAGACCTCTGCAGGATCAACGGAAACATGCAAACAGTATTGTATGTACTCAAATTCCAAAATCCAGCTGAATCTTCTGTAAATTTTGCAACAAGCAAATATAAACTCACGTGTGTGGTGAACATGTGGTGACTAAAACATTTAAAGTCTAATGTAGGGATTCACACTTACCGTAGGTACATATTCAGAGGGAAACTTGTTTGTGGTGTAAGAGATGAGCAGGCAGGTTTTACCCACAGCACCATCACCAACTACAACACACTTAATGGTCTGCATAGCTGTGCGTTACGGTCTTTTCTACTCATTCAAGATCTGGAAAAGAAAAAGAAAAAAAAACAGGCACATTTGATTTGATCGCCTACTTTTTGGCTGAACAGCTTTCACAGACATACCAGGATTAATCTAAAAAAACATCATCTTTGACCATCATTATTTTACTCTACATTATACATGTGGACTTCTGAGAGGGACATTTTGTTTGTGGTGAGCTCATATTAGGACAAAAATGCATGGACCAAGGACTAGCCAGTTTTTTTGTTATTTTTAAGCTGAGTACCAGACGGCATTTTTCATTATTTTTAAAACAAAATGTCGGTTAAGAACTTTTCACCTAAACTCTGACTACAACTCGTCATCTACTTGCAACAAGAAGTAAAGTGAAAACCAGTAACCTCCACTAACTACACAGGAATGAAACTGGAAAGACTCTGATGAGCTTTTTACAGTTAATGGATTGAGGCTCAGTACAGCTCAACAACTGCACACAGCACAGGCCTGCTTCACACAAATGAAGGAAGGAAACATGGAAGGAAATTTGGAAAAAGGGGAAAACAACAGCTGGTGTAGTCTCTCTTCCTCATATGGCCCAAGAAACAGATCAGACTCAAAAACACTAATGTTGGGTTGAATCAGTTATCTAGTATACACATATGTTCATGATCGGTTTATTTTAATCTGTTATATAAAATTAGAAACTACAACATCCAACATGAATGTAGTGGAGTTGTGAACACAACTCCAAGAGTAAAGCCAACGGTGACACGCAAAAACCTAACAAGATCTTTCTGACTGAAATCACAGGAAAAGCTCAAATGGCACAAATAAAAGAAACAACAAATCTGTTCTACTCAGGTGTGACAGCAGGAACACCACTGAGGCTCTAAATACACTGACGTGTTCCATTGTTGAAACCAACACCCATATTAACATGGCAGAACATCCACATTACAGGATGCACACTGGGTCATGGATCAGCAGGGGGGGGAAATTATATATGTTATTAAGCTAATGTATTTGCACTACTTTACTTCCAGCTAAGAGTGAAATCTTCACTTGTTGTCATTACGGTCGAACTAGTTTGCATTTTCCTCCGCTCTCCGTTTCACTTTGCACCCACTAACAGTGGAGCAGACAATGCACACATTTAATGACGACAGGAAGACTCAACTAGGAAAGAATTTGTTATGTTACTTTAAGTAAAATAAAAGCTTACCAAGAAGCATTTTATCAAAAGGAACCAGACAAAACCAACAAAGAAAATGTATTGATGGGGCTGATGCTTTGCTGTTATGCTGAGTCCCTAACAGACATATAGCAGATTGGGGCACTCCTGATATATTAGGCTATCGTAGATATATAACATCATATCATCGTTGCTTTAACTACAGTTTGTGCTTGACTTCATCAGCTCTCTGCATCTCCCTGCATTCAACCATACTTGTTATTAATCTCTGTCTCTCTTCCACAGCATGTCTCTATCCTGTCTTCCTACTTTCACCCCAACCGGTCGCAGCAGATGGCCCCGCCCCTCCCTGAGCCTGGTTCTGCCGGAGGTTTCTTCCTGTTAAAAGGGAGTTTTTCCTTCCCACTGTCGCCAAAGTGCTTGCTCATAGGGGGTCATATGATTGTTGGGTTTTTCACTGTATGTATTATTGTAGGGTCTACCTTACAATGTAAAGCGCCTTGAGGCGACTGTTGTTGTGATTTGGCGCTATATAAATAAAATTGAATTGAATTCTTTTTTGCTTTTAGTTTTAAAGCTGCATTCATCCGTCTTTCCTTGTTTCTTGGTGAGCAGCAGATAATCTCACAGCACCACACTTTCTTGGTCTGACAACATTGTTCAGTGTGTGTCTGATTTTAGAGATAACACACTTGTATGTAGTACACAAGCAACACTATTCCCCCATTTCTTCTCCATAAGTTACAGTCTGTCAGTGCTAGGCCACTGCAGAGCTCTGCAGCAGTGTGGGGGTGGGGATGTCATTGAGAGAAGCACGAGGGACAAAACTGCAGGCACCAAATGCTACAGTGTCTAACAGAGAAACAGAACCTGCTAAAACAGGTGCCCAACTAACAGCCCAATATCTTCAGCATACCGCTCCTTTGTTTATTAAAAAAAAAAAAAAAAAAAAAAAAAAAAAAAAAAAAAAAAAAGGCTGTTACATTAGACCTATACGTTCCCCCCCGTCATCACGAGTGTAATGCCTGCTACAGATTCATGTGATTTCTACCATTATGCTACTGCATATATCAATGTTCAAAATGCAACTCTAATGATTTATTCCAGCAATTGAAGCATAATCAAATAAAGGTGTCCACTACTAACAATGAACATTTCTAAACCAAAATTATTTCCCCACACATTTGCCATTTTCTGAGCACAAGTCAAATCTCCCCTTTCTAACAAAAACCTCATCAGAAAAATACGACATGTTTTCTGTCCAGTACGTTGTTATAATACAACACTTAACAGAAACACAATTACAGCTGTTAAACATCTAATTGAATGGGGCTGTACATGCTAATGGAGCTTACCCATTACCACAAGTGCATCATCACAAGTGCACCAGCTAGCATTAATGAAAACTGAACAATGGGCGATTCTGGCTGGAAATTTTCCAGGCGTGATTGCAGTACAGCACAGTTCTTTTGGGAGGGATTTTATAAAATAATGTAAATAATATGAACTTTAACATGTAAAAACAACTAAATTGACCATATGTAAATTGCCTGTAAATATTCAATTATAATGCTGAACTGTAAATGCGTGTCTGTTCATGTAAATTTGTCAATGTTGTAATAACTATTACATGTATCTTCCGTTTAAGACAATGTTCTCTAAAGAAAAAAAAAGAAGGATAACTTAATCTAAAATTATAGACTTTGTCCGGCTGTTTTGAATTCTGCTTAGTGTTGCTCATCTACTTGTCACAGTGCTACACAGCAGTATTCCCAGTATAAACAAAAATTTGGTAACACCAAAAAGAGTCTGGCCTTCCAGCAAAGAAAAATCACCAGGACACAAGACTAAAAAAGGACCACGTTGGTTTTGATTTCCATCCATCCATCCATCCGCTTCTGCTTATCCTTTTCATGGTCGCAGGGGGTGCTGGAGCTTATCCCAGCTGTTTTAGGGCGAGAGGCAGGGTACACCCTGGACAGGTCGCCAGTCTGTCGCAGAGCAAACACATAGACAACCATTCGCACTCACATTCACTCACGCATTCACACCTATGGGCAATTTAGAGTTTCCAATTAACTTATCCCCACTAACTGTATGTTTTTGGACCGTGGGAGGAAGCTCGGCAATTCCACCATCAGGCCGGCGTCTTTCATGTTTGCATGTTCTCACCGTGTTTACTCCAGCTTCCTCCCACAGTCCAAAAACATGCAT
Source organism: Pelvicachromis taeniatus (assembly GCA_015108175.1). Lineage (NCBI taxonomy): Eukaryota > Metazoa > Chordata > Actinopteri > Cichliformes > Cichlidae > Pelvicachromis > Pelvicachromis taeniatus. The sequence goes on along the minus strand of VURO01046633.1, from coordinate 24,626 downwards.
CTAGTGGGGATTAAGTTTAAATAATTTTGTAAAAACACATACCCTGCAATAATAACAGGAAAATAAACAGACTTTTGTTAAGTAAAGTCAAACAGACTCTTTGCCCTAAAAGAATTCAGACTAATCAAGATTACCTGGACTGTCACCCCTGGTCTGCTTTGAGCCAGGACGCACTCTTATTGAACAAGTAAATTGATGTGCACATCTTGATTATTCAGAATACATATGTTACCCAAATGGTCATAATTCAAGGTTGACCCCAAAAATAATCTACATATAAAGCAAGGGCATTATTATCCCATTTGGCTGGGATTACACTCCTGTGTAGATGTGCGTGCAAGCCGCTGGACACCATGGACAAGTACCAGGCATTATCTGATCATGTTCTAGTCCACTTGGAGTACACACCACTAGTTTATCAACAAACTGACAAACAGATTTCTGTCTCCGAAAACCAAAAACACTTTTATTAGATACTCGCTGATGAATCGAGCATAATACTGATCAACAACATTCCAACGCACATCATCAAGGAGAACTGTGCCTTAAGACCAAGTCAACTAATTACTGACTAAGAGAAAGTCCACCACTGTTTTCAACAATTCGTTTGGTTGGTGAATGAATGGTCAGTCTCACTGTAGAATGAACACCATGACATCCATGAAACACAGCAGTGTATGAACACAAGTATTCTACTGTGTGTCCGATTAATCTCAATGAAAATCTCAACTCGTCTTCTAAGAGTAAAAACAGGGTTTAACAATATAGTAAGTCAACAGCAATGGGCACCAGAGATTGGCTGCAGCTGCATTAATGCCGCCAGACTTAATCCTTGCATTTGTGTTTGTAGGCCAGCCAGCACTAACTGCTGCCCTGCTTAAATACTAATAGTGAAAGCGGCTCAATTCAGCCTGATAACAGTTTCCCAATATTTAGCTGCCAAACTGAAATGAACTCTGTACAATTTGCGATTTTGTATGTTCGGGTGAGCTAATCCTATGAGCAGTGTGGATTTATTTTAAAGGACACACTTCTGTCATCTACATTCTCAAATATCAGTACATTTAAACACAAACCGGTAATGATGGGACCTTCGTTACGTTGGCGGTATTTCCTTAAGGATTGGTCATAACTTCCTTCTAATTTCCACTGAAACATGCACGTACTTCCGAACGTTGGGAGGAAGAATGTTCCCCTCCGATTCTTGACAAAAACAGACCGCAAATCGTGTTTATTTTTGATCCGACATCATCGACGAGAAATCTCAAACTAGACTTTGTCTTCCGTTGGTACCCTGAGTTTATAACATGTTTAACTACGCAGCCGCGAGTGGTGTGCCAAGCTGTTAGGATCAGCATGTAAACACGTGTAAATATCCTATTATGAAACATTTTACCTCACAATTGAGAGATAACTACCACTTAAAGGACTGTTAGCTTGGTAGCATTAGCCATATATTTCAGCCACATCCTCGGCCTCAGTCTGGCCTAATTTCCTGTCCGCTGTTCAAACGATAAACTTACAACTGGTCCCCCATTTTTACAGAGCCAATGTTATTAATCCTTATTACCCACAGACATTATGCTGTCCGTCTATAAGACGGGACTATGATATCTACAAAATCATAACTTAACCAAACGCTTGTTATGCTCGTTTACTCTGCTTGTTAACCCACTTACCGCGAGTAACTAGTCAATTCTTTGGTTCGTCACCATCATTCCTTAATAACAAAGAGGGATTTTATTTTATCATTACAACATCAAAACCACTAATAATAAAAAAAACTTGCATGTGCTTTATAAGTAACTCCAGGAGGTCGATTTACACACCGGTCTAAGGATAGACACCCTGACTGTTTCGCTAGCTAAATACTATCCTCCCCAATTAGCTTGCAAGCTAACGAGCTGTGCTAAGCTTAGCGGATGCTGTTGCTGAATGAGACTGATAAACTGCAAATTACAATCCGTGTTAGGAATACACATTATACAGTAGAGTGACAAGAGTTCAACCTAAACATTAACCAAAAGAATACATAGTAATAAGAAAAGACTAAAAAACGTCCATACCGTATCCTCTATTTGTGTCTTTACGCCGGGCGTTGGCAGCTCCGCGCTAGGGGCTTCCCAGTCAACAGAACAGGGACACGTTGCGTTGCGTAGTGAGTCTCTACGTAATTACGTTAATCAAATTGCCTACATTCAGGCTCATTTTCTGAGGCCAAACGCTAAACTGGCATTATCATTGCGTCAACCAAGTAGTGTATGGTTCCAGTAAGTAAATAATGCACTTAAAATTTGGACGTGCCTAAATTCTGCCCTCCTAATTTTCTTTGTAGCAGCTCTGCTTTCATACTCTGGTAAGATGTACATTATAGAAAGGTAGTAAATTTTTATTTTCGGTTTTCACACTCAAACCTCCCACTTTCCACACAAGACAGACGTATTAAATGTAACTGCGCCGTTGTACTGCATTTGACCTATATACGTGCTCTGCAATAGTTCTGTCTACCACTAGATGGCAGTACAGTACAATGACCCAAAACCCAGAAACACTAAGAAGTTAACAGAGAACTGTAAGAAAAAAAAACCTTTATTCTTCAAACAGATCCATGTGGTAGAAACAAACAATTACAATATTCATGTCATAAACACAAACACTTAATCTCTGAAGAAAAACAAAAACCAAAAGCCAATTCTTCTACAAAAGTTGACGTTTGTAGACATCTCCCTTCTTGCCTCAGTTTGACACACTCTGCAGCAAGGTAATGTTGTCTCCTTTCAACATGATCCTCCCTGGGGAACACAGAAAAAAATGAAGGACAAATCAAACTTAAGTTATACCAGAAGTGCCAGATGATGGACAAGGGGAGGCACAAAGTGTCTGTTCACTTTCAGACAAAGCACCATGCCCCCACCAAAGCTGGGTAAAGGTAATGTGAAATCTAACATCAGTCTGAAGTGGATCAGTAGCCAGGGGCACTAACCACCTACAGCCCCCCCAACACACAAACACACACACCTAAAAATCCAAGAGTTGATTTCACTTACAATCCCAATTGTAATGCTGTCTAAATTGTAAATTAAAAACAGAATAATATAACTTGCAAATCTACATTGATACCTGTGGTCAGGTCCTCAGGTAGCACTGCATTAAAAACAGACATGACTGTGTCATGGAAATCAGAGTCTGTAAACACAGCTCACTGTGCCATCCACAAATGCAGGTTAAAGATCTGTTGTGCACAGAACAAGCCATATGTGAACATGATCCAGAAACACCACAGTCTGGGCCAAAGTTCATTTAAAATGAACTGAGCAACTGAAAACTGTTCTGTGATCAGATGATTCAATATTTTAAATTATTTTTGGGAAAAAAAGAACTCTGGACTAAAGAGGAAAGGGACCATCTGCTTTATAATCAGTGTTCAGCTCATAAGCCTGCATCTCTGATGGTAGATCTATGCCTATGGAATTGAGAGTTTGCAGGTGTGGAAAGACAGCAGTAGAAAGATGCACACAGGCTTTACAACAACATATATACAATCTGATGACGTCAAGACAACGCTAAGCCACGTAGCACAGCTTTTAAAACAGCATGGCTTTGTAGCAACAGAGTCCAGCTGCAGAGCTGGCCTGCACTTCGGACCTTTTACCATTTGTAAACATTTAGTGCATCACAAAACAGAAAAAGCACCAAAGCAGACTGACAATCGTCTTGAAAATTGAAATTCTTACTTATATTTTGTGTTTTTATTTTGCTACTTTGTTTCAAATCACTGTAATTGCTTTATTATAGGATCTCAACATTTTCAGAATTGGGTTTCCAGTTTCCGAGATATGCAGGACAGTGGTTTTTCCAAAATCTCTGAGAAGCAACAATGTCTTAATGATACATAATTTTTCTGCATTTGTAAAATAATAAAACAGCTTTTCAAAAAGTGGTGCGCACTTACCCAATGGTTTTCTGTTCTTAGTCTTCATGTGGACTTCCTCAGCATCGTCTAGAACCAGGTTCATGTACTCATCAAATCCCTAAAGCAACGAGAGAGAAGACAACAAAAGCGAGTCACGTCAGTTTAACTAGAACTTGTGCAGGCCTGATTTCACAGAAAGTTTAGCACGAGAGGAAACTCTGGTCATTGATCAGGCCATTTCAAGTTAGACTGAATCATTTTAAGCCCTGCTAAAATGTATGTGCCCATACATAAGAACAGTAAGTGACAAAAGTTTGTTCCCACTCAGAGTTTATTTCCATCTAGACAGACACGTGCACATGGTGAAGATAACAGTCTTTGATTTCTTCAGTGTGTATAACACATTTCAGCCACTGCTACTGAAAGAAGCTAAAGGGAATGCAAGTAAACAATCAGCCATCTACCTGACAAACAGTATGTGAAACTGAGCAGCGCTTGGTGTGAAATGTTGACAAAACTAATGATTTTGCAGTGGTCAGATGCATCAGTGAAGGGCAGCAGGAGTACAGAGCACTAGTGGATGATTTGGTGGAGTTGTCAGGGAGAAATCAGCTGCTTCTGATTGTGACTAAGACCACAGAGATGACAGACTGCAGAAGAAAACAGGTGGCAATAGCACCTGTGTCTATCCTGGGACAGGATGCTAATGTGGAGGAGGAGCACAAGTACCTGGCTCTGTGACTGGAAGCAAACTGGAAGCATTTGCACATATGACACAGAATGGTCACTGAGGCTTGGATTATAATTCAGTGGGAAATCTGCATCGTAGCTTACAGCATAACCAGAAATCTCCTTTAACCCTAAGCTATAACTTCTGCCTGTCAGGTCAACTTAGCCCGCCACAACTGACTGACCTGGAAGGTTACGGGGTACAGTTAAGAGGGGTTTCCACACTGCTCATGAACGTCAAGCTTAATAAACTGACCAAGAACATGGAGAAAGGTTACATGTTACTTACAATAATGCAACCTTCTATCCGCATGTTCACCTGTTCATACAACCAGACCTGGATCCGTGAGCGCTGGGAATGAGAGGAAGAATAAACTAAATACAGTTTCATCTTCAAAATTAAAAGAAAACAAAACTAATCAGAAAGAAGCACAAAAAAGTTAGAAGCTACTTACAGTTTGCAGGTACCTGAAAATGAGATTCTGACAACCACAGTCAAGGACATACACACAGACACGGGTTCAACATGTTTATAGTTCAAATGTGCACATATATTGTTAATGGTTACATTTGCATTTAGTGCAAGTTATTGGAAACGTTATCCAGCCTAGGAGAGTTTGGGTCAGGGGTTCTTCCTGGCTTAAAATTGGCCTTTGGTTCTCATATCATGAGGGCAAACATTATTATTTTCCCCTGATCCTTTTGTAAACAAAAAACTGTTTAACAAAAAATTAAAATAGTTACTTTTTTGTCATTGTCACAGATTATTTTAATTCTTACACAGTATTAGCACTACTAGAAGTAGCTGATATTGCTTTAGGCCAGTCTCACGAGACTATTTAAACGTGGATCCATAGCAAATAAGATAAAATATTACGAAGTTTCACTAACAATTAATTATATTTTTCAAATATTTGAGAAGCTAAAAGTAATTCCAGTCTTTAACCAGTAATTGTCAAAACAGATTTGTTAGTTAATTATTTCAAAACTTCTTCATTCTCCCACATCAAATTATATTTTGGTATTAATTACTGGCACGCCTAAAAGCCTCCGTATGGCATCATAGTGTGGCGTTTAAAGGCAGAAATTAGCCTCTTTTGCATTTAGCTGTAACGCGGAACAGCTAAATGCGGGGCTTACCGCGGCTACGTCTATACACTGGTTTTCTGACTGCATTTCAATAAATAAAATTTGTCTACAAACATATTTCATACCCACGCGAGTTCTCTGGGTGAAACCGATCTTCACAAAACCTTACATGCACTGTAAAACGCCTTTCTTCACATGAGTGACTACAAATGTTTATGAATGACTAAATGTTAGCCTAGCTGCTAAGCTATTGTAGCAACCGATTCAACCGCGTAGTGTCTTCCTGCAGTACAAAAGGATACAATGGGCTGCACCATAACCTTCTGGACCTTCTGTCCTTGTCCTCTGTACGCCATTCCTCCAACTAAATACCAGCCGTAGGTATATGCTGAAAAAAATTGCACCTTTTTAAAAGAGCGCACTACAACGAAACTCTCACGTTGTGAGACGTCTTCAATGGCGGGTTTCCTTTCGCGTGCTCTGCCAGTACCAATACAGAGGTCTCGTAATGTGAAAGGGCGCCCCTGCGGGTAGGAGGTCGCTATTACACCCACTTCACAGTCCCTGCAGGAGAGCACATCTTCTTCTCTTGGCTGCTCCCTTCAGAGGTCACCACAAATTTCACCCTATCCTTAGCACTTTCCTCTGTCACACAAACCCTTTGCTTGCCTTTGCCCAAATCCATGAATTTTCTCGGTGGTCTTCCTCTTTTCTTCCTACATAGAGGATGCATCTTAAGGATCTTTTGCCCAGTATATCAACTATTTCTGATCTGCACGTGTCCAGATCATCTCAGCCTTGCCTCTCTGACTGTGTGTCCAAACCACATGACCTGAGCTTTTCCTCTGATATTATTAATCCCGCCTATCATGTTCAATTCCAACAAAAACTTCTACATCTTTAACTCTGCCACCTCCAGTTCGGCCTCCTGTCTTATTGTTGATGCCCTCATGTCTTTGTTACACACTCTGTCCTGCCTGCACGTCTCTTGTGCACTGTCCATTACTTTGAATGGTTGATCCAAGGTATTTAAACTCATTCATCGTCACTATCTCAGGTGTAGCAGCTTCACCAGTTTTCCTTCAAAAATGATAATTATACATCTTTCTACTGCTAATAATAACAATTCTTCTAACTATTATTGCCAATATTAACATTAGTAGTAGTATTACATTGCCAGCTGACATGTTAAACTGACAGCAAGATGAAAGTAGTATTGAGTAATACTGTTTATATATGCAGTATAGTATTTATTGGGCAGCTATGATGTGATTAACCAGGGGTGAGACATAACAAAGTACAGTTATTCAGGTATCTGTACTTTACATGAGTAGTTATTTTTCAGACAACATTTTACTCCAATAAGCGTCCCTAATTTGTGGTCACGGTACTTCAGCATCTGCCCAGAAAAGGGACAAACATAAAGGGAGTAAGGTTTGGGGCACGCAATTTTACGTGCAATGTTTCTAACAAGAACAGCCAGTAGCAGTAAAGGATGTCATGCTGTTTTCCTGCAGCTGCTTACCAGAGAAAACATGAGTGTGATGATTGTGAGATAATTTCACTCAGAGATGAAGAAAGATGAAAGAAAGACATGACAGGAGGAAGAAGTGAGGTTATCGTTTTAAAGCTAACGCACCCTCATTAAAGACCTACTTTTACGTGTATTCTTTGAGTTCATTTCAGAGCTTGTAGTTTTACACTTTTACTGGAGTAAAAAAGTCAAACCAGTACTTGCCAGAGTAGTTCTTATCTGCGCTTCGACTTAAGCAACAAGTGTGTGTAACCGCTGCAGTTAGCCCATCAGGTGGCGCCATGGGAACACCAACCCACTCTGCCAGCAGTGAACAGCACCATCTGTTCAGCACTGCTGTTGCAGTTTAATTTAGAATTATTAATTAATAGATTTTAAAAGAAGTTGCAAAACAATCAACCGCCTGACAACACACATGCATGATGATAACAGAGTACATATGTGGCCATTTTGGTACAAAAAAAAATGTTAGGATTTACTTATATATATATATATAAATAATGAATGTTCAAATAAAACTAAATTCTTATGTAGCATTCAGAGTAATTTCTAAATCACTCCATACCGTGTGTTTGTGTGTGTTTTATTATTTCTACCATAAACATGAAAACATTACTGTAGTGCAGGGTTCTCAAAGACAATGCTCAGCTCAAAGGTACTTCCTGTCTTTTAAAAATATGTTAAAACCTTTCAAAATGAATAAAGCTTTCAACAGAATATAAAGAAAGAACCACTCTGGCTATGTCCCAGATGTCTATGCATCGTGCTTAAGAAGGCTCCACATGTCATGGTGTAGGGGCAGACTGTGTGGAGTGTGTGTGGAGGACCCAGGTGTGGACACAAGTGAAAAGACAGAATTAATTCCAACAAAAGGCGAGCTTTTATTTCGGCTGATACACGTGAAACATAAATCAAAGTGAAAAACAAACTAGAGAAACCACTAGACTGTGAAACTATGGCTTAACAAGAAAACTACGACTCAACTAAGGCACTATGACGACTATGATTTCTGTGACGACTTAAGGGAAGATACACAGACGACGTGACGAGGAACGAATGGAAACACACAGACTAAAAAAACACAAGAGGTGATGAGGGGACGGGAAACACATGGGAAACAGCTGACACAAATTAACATGACGACGCCACAGGAGAAAGTGAAACTAAAACAATGAACACAGAACACAAGACCTCTTCAAAATAAAACAGGAAACATGGAGACTTAGACATGACAAGTTTACCAGACCTGACACACAAGACAGGAAACCAAACAGAAAAACGAGGAGACAAATGATAAATAATGGCTAAGCTTAACCTCAACCAACACCCAAATAAGAATAACACCCAAATTATATTCACAAATCCAACCTGAGAATCTCAACAATATAATATAAAATTCTAAACGCTGGGTCGGAGACCCAGCCTGTGACGCTGCAAAACAGAGCCTGGCCATACTTTGGTTTTATTTACTACAAGAAGATCCAGTCAGTCAGTGTGATCTTTGTTTAACCAGACAAGTGATTAAGAGCACATTCTTATTTAAATCCAATATAAATACATAATTATAAATTGGTACCTAAATCTGCATTCAACATCCAACAACAGTACCCTCAGGTACTTGCCTCTAGAGGGAGCTCCAACACATCTAATATTCCAGCACATTTATCAAAGGTGAAAATACTGTCAGAATTGATCAGTAAAGTAATAATAACAGTTCTGTTGGATCACTGGGAGATCCTGAGCTCTTCTGTCTCTTATGTAAACGTCTCGTGTATTTGTCTTGTGTCAACTCATTTTTAATGACGCTCACAGGGAGAATATCACCGCAGTCAAAAGACATCATCTGTTTTTAGTCCAAGAAGAAAGCCTTTAAGTCTGCTGACAGATCCATCATGACAATCAGCCTGCTTCAAACCATAATTGGCCAAGGCATTCCCCGTGATATATATAGATGGAGTTATATAAAGCGGGATTGGCCATTTCTCTGCTGTGCACAATATACCTGTAACATGATGAGCTGAGTCAGGAAGGCCAGCCTTGAGTGTGCAGTTAACAATAGTATTAATAACATACGACACAGTCTTGCCCCCCGTGCTACCCTCCCTGGAAGAGAAAGTGTGACGGAAATGAGGAGCCGAGGACAGACAAGAGTCCGCAAGTGGGGGGAAAGACAAGACGCAAGGAGCCGCGGTGGCGCAGGCTGAGGTGTCGCCTTTCAGGGCAGGAACCCCTCAGTGTGTGTCTTAAAAGGCAAGGGGGCTGCTGTGGCTCGTGGTGGCGTGCGTCCCTCATCTGGCATCCCTGTCAAGTGCCACATGCTTTGTGTCTGTGCTATGAGCGGAGGAATGGCCCGACTGACTCTCAATGCCACATGCCTGCTCACATTCTCAAGGAAGACTGAGCGAGGGGAGATGCTGCAGATGCTGGCGAGCCACAGAGGCCCTGAAGTCAAAATAACAATAATGGAGGCAGCTGCTAACACACAGAATAGAATGGGGAGCTTCAAAGTGCTGTCATGACCTTTGTCACAGTCAGGGTCACTTGGGCATCTTCGGTCATTATTTTCATGATTATAACATCTACGAGGATCAGATATGAAGGAAAGAACACTACAGTGCAGGATTTTTTTTTTTTTTTTTTAAAGGTAGCACGGGGCTTAAAACAATACTGGACACTGTAAGTCACCAGAATACTCTATAAATAGGAAAGTCTCACACACACACACACACACACACCCAAACAGGAAACTCTGCCACCACTCGCTGTGTGTGTTTTCTATCTTTTCCCTTTTCCACGCCTGTCTTTCCTACCTTCTCTTCCCCAGTCTGACCTGGCTGAAAGGAACTGCCCCGGTTAGATCAACCTCCTCTCTACATCACTTCCTGGTCCTGTTGGTGGTGATTGTTCTCAGAGGAAGAGAAGGCAGACGGGATAGGGGAAGGAAAAGGGGGTGGGGGGTTTAGTAGTGGTTCTTTGTTTTCCTCACTGGCTCACCTGCCTGACCCCCACCACCTCCACCACCGCACCACCTGACAGGCTTTTGACCCCTGCAGCCCTGGTAGAGTGAGCCACTGGCTGTCTGTTTCCTGCCTCGCTGACTGGCAGGATATACATAATGTACTTGGACCACAGTCGAAGCGAGACTGCAAGTCTGAGTCGACAATAGCTTTTTTTTTTTCTCGAAATATTGTCACATGTTGCTTGACTGCATGTTTACAAAGTAAGGCTGTTTGTTCTTGCTCCAAGTTACTGGTTAGGCTTAAAGGTGTGATGTGCTGCTTTTTTGCCTTGAGGTATATGAGTATTTTCAGTTTCACCAGTTGGTTGAGTTTTAAACTGTCACACGTCTTGACGACAGTAACTGATTCCCAACCTTTGCTGGGGTTGTTTTTGAACCCCCTGCTTTACTGGCTGGTAACCTTCATCTAAGAATACACTGCGATTATGGACCGTTCTCCCAGACTAAAGAGTACCAATCTGAAACAATCATGGCAATATACTGTAAAGAGTCACGGCATACATCGCACAGTAGGAGTGAGCTGCTGTAGGAGTGTAGGAGCTGTACATCCTTACACCTTCCATAGGAATTAAGAGGTGAGGTAGCAGTGAGGTGATGCAAATCAAATGCACTTGATTAGCTCATCATCATCAAGTGTGAGTATCTCTCTAAAAGCAGAAGTTTGGGCATTTGGCTGGTCTAGAGCATTCACAATCTTCCCAGGATTGAGTGTCTCAGCAAATTCACCCCAAGGCCAGACAGTGTAACGATCTGAGAATTTGCATAAATACCAAGAGCTACATGTCAGATTTTACACGCCTCAGTTCACATGCTAAATGTTAAAGTTCGTGACTACACAATTAGAAAAAGACTTAACAAGTATGGCCTGTTTTAGGGGTTGCCAATCAGGCCATACTTCATGGCGATGGAAGAGAAAGCCTCTCCTCTATAAAAAGAAGATGATTTAACATGGTTTAGTTTTATAAAGTTGTATCTGAAAAAATCACTAGATTTCTGCAACGGTTTCCTTTGGACAGACGAGACCATAGTGGAGATTTTTTTCACAGCGTCTCTTTCAATAAAAGCCAAAACATCGAATATCAGTGCACAAGCACGGTGGTGGAGGGGTGATGAGTTGGGACTGTTTTGCAGGTACAGGACCTAGGCACCTTGCAATTAATAAGTCAACCCTGAACTCCTCTGTATACTGAGACTCAAATGTGATGCTATCTATCTAGCAGCTAAAGCTTGATTGAAATTGAGTCATGCAACAAGACAATGATTGCAAGCCCACCAGCAAATTTGCAGAAGAACAGCTGAAAAATAAATCAAGGTGTTGCAACGTTCCAGACAAAGTCTAGACCACAACCAGATTGACATGATGTGGTGGGATCTTAAAAGAGTCGCGTCTACAAACCTACACTGAACAGAGGGGTTAATTAAAACTCATCTATGTGAGAGAGACTGTTAAAGTCGTACACAAAAAGTTTACTTCAAGCTGCTAATGCTGCTAAAAGTGGTTCCACAAGCTTGTTAACTATATGCTGTTTTGCATACAGTCCTTTGAAGTTGCTTTCTGACTGTATGCACTATGCCTATTAATCAACCAATAGGAATGCAGTTTTAAATGACACAATGGACAAGTCAACAAAAAGATGTTGGTAAATGATGCTAAACAACATGTTCTGGATTCTGGCGAAGAAGAAAAAACCAGCTGAGCTAGTTTGTATTGTGTGACATTGGCAGCTAAGGTCATGGTAGCGAGGACTTTCACACAATCATACAGTCTACAAACATCAAACCTGATGTGTGTTTTCTGGGTTTGTTACATCCACATCACTGACAGAGACATCTGAACTCTCTGTCTGTCTGTGGACACAGATTAGCTCAACTTTGACCTTTCCCATTTGTCATCTACCAAATGTTAGTAATGTAGAATTGATGTAGAATTTTCTTTCTTTCTTTTTTTCTTTTTTTAAGTTAAATGATGTGACTTGAAAGCAACTTTGTGTTTAGTTTGGGTAAAAAAAAAAAACAGATCTAAAACCAAACCCATGCAGCTTAAAGCTTTAATAGTGATAACTTTTAAAATACACATTTAGTCATTTAACTCTTGGGCTACACTTGGGTCATCATAATCAGCTGCCGTTCACAGTGGCTGATGTTAGCTACTGTTCAGTATAAAATATGACTGATTCTTATACAGCACATTCACACAAACAATGTTTTGTATGCTTTTAAGTGCTTTCTAACTAACATTCATACACATTCACACTCCAACGGATGCATCAGAGAGCAGCTTGAGGTTGAGTATCTTTCTGGAGGATATTTGGCATGCAGACTAGGGGAGCCAGGGATCAAACCACCAACCTTCGGATCAGCAGATGACCTGCGCTGTCCAAGAACATGCTGTTGATCGTCGTTTGACATCATGAGTAAACCTGTTTATGACACTGAAAAGTATTCGTTTTCATATCTGACTTCTGATGTTTCACATGTCTCAGAAATGGCAAACAGTAAAAATAGTAAGTGGAGTCACTAGTGTCTCTGGCCTGTAAACTGTGTAGTTCTTTAAATCCCATAATGCAATGCTAAAAAAAAAAATTGTGTGTTGTTTAAAGGATCAGCAAAGTAAACCACACATCTGCTCATGCTCTTATCACTTAAAAATATCCAAGAAAAGAAAAGGGAAACTAGCGAATATTTACATTCATGCAGCTCGAGCAAGCATTTTATTGTTTTTAAACTTTCCTTTTAAAACAGTGATGAATTATTACCATTTATTTGTTTGAACTAGCCGATTGCTCGGCTCGGTTTTTAGGTATAGAGGAGGAGGAATAATGGATCGATTATCTTAAATGGAGGTGGAGGTTGGTGGGAGACCCACTAATGTTTTTGACGATAACAAACCTTTGCCCTGGTCCTGGTAGGAGGTCACTCGGGCCACGCAGAGGCTGTGAAGACTTACAAAAGAATTCTAAAAGTTGCAGAGCAGCGATACGCTCCAGCTCCTCAGGTTACATCACTGACATTTCTTTTTCATTTTTTTTTTTTTTTACAACAGTTGAAATAATAATAATTTTATGACATTCACTTGCATAGATCAAAACATTTCAACTAATTCTGTCAAAATCTGTCTTTAGGACATGTTTATGTCCAATGATGTAAGACTGCAATGGACATATGGACACAAAGACTCCTAAAACCAAATGCACGTAGTTACCGACAGGTTACCTGATATCATTAATAATTACCAGCTAAAAACTTTCAGTCTGTGAGCAGTTTTGGGGGAAACCTGTGATGGCAGATCATTTCAACCTGTATGTGAACCTTGTACCTGTTCATGCACTCGCTATTTGTGTGATGCGTTTCTTTGCGATAGATGGTATCACTCCGACACGTGGCATCGTTCAGTAAAGCCCCTACCGAACAAACAGCTTTACTGACATCTTTATTGGCTTTATTCAAAGTGGACAATCAGTTTGCGCAGGGTGGAGTGACTCGTCACTGCTCTAACCTGTGATGCAGTAAGCATTTATAAAAACACGTGCAACCATATGCTTTTTTTTTCCTGTGCCCTAAACGTTACCAAATATGGACTTTACTGAAGTGAATCATGGTGAATGAAACACCTCTTACTGTACTGCTTCGGTTTAGTGCTGCTTTACTGCAAACCGGGTTATGGTGTGTGGCTTTGAACCACAAAACATATTTGTAAGTACAGAATGATTTCGTAAGTTTTAACCTCACGATCGTTTCCTTTTTAATCTGTCATCTCTCTTCCATCTGTTTGATTCAATAATCGAAGCAACTACAACTGTTAGGCTGTTTAAAAAAAAAGCTACTAAAATAAAAGAGGACTTTATTGCTGCACTGTGGCCGAGCCATTTTAATGCATGCAAACCTGACACTTTACACTGTATTAGGTGGCCGTACTTGTCAGGACCACGGGGGTGAGCTTCACTGTGGCCCGAGGTAGCGAAAAGCTCGGCAGCTGCTTAGAATGAAGCAAAAATCTCTATGGAAAGAAACCTGCACGCGTTCCTCCATATTTTTACTCTAATGTTCAGTGTCACTTACTGCTGCCTACCAAGTTATCATATTTTCATGGGTGGTGATTGTGTTTCTTTGCCAGTGACAATAAATATATGACACTTACCTGGGGATTACCAGACTGGTCACATCAGCCCCTCCACGCCACAGTTCACCAGAAAAAGGAAGAAAGAAAAACAAACAGTTCCCAACTTGTTCACACTTTCGCTATTAAACAATTCATTCAATGGCCACTGCGTCGGACCTGCTCGCGCAGTCCTTATCTTGTTTTAACAGCACCGTTGAGATGCACAATACATTTATTTTCCCTCCAATTAACACCGTGAATAATACACAGGTCCGATAAGGGCTTTTTTTTTTTTTTGTTTCAAACAGTGTTTGTGAAGCCGGGGAAATGTGGAGGCATTTTTCATTGTGAGCTTGTTTGGCTGTAACTGAATCTGATGTACGCGTCAGCCAAAGCTGCTCCAGAAGTGGCAAAGGGTCAGCGAGCAGAGGCACTGCTTAAGGAAGGTGGAGAGAGAGGAGGGGAAGGAAAACTTGAGCAATATCACAGACACCGATCGCCAGAAGATGTTAATCGAAGATTAGATATGAAATAGTTTTCATTTACCTGTTGTTCAGTGCAGGAAATATTTGAAGTAACTTTTTGAATGATCTTTATTAGACTGAAATATGCACAGCAACGAGGCATAGAGTCATGTGACAAAGGTTTCCCACAGGACTCGTGCTGTGAGAAGCTATGCACACACCATGGTTCACACTAACTCCTAGGATATCTAAAAGTAGAATCCCATGCAGAGCCTTTTCACTTTCAGGGCCCTCTGCTGTGGAACCAGCTCTCAGCTTGGATTCAAACTCTCTACTTTTAAGATTAGGCTTAAAAGTTTCCGTTTTGATAAGTTAGGGCTGGATCAGGTGACACTCAACACAACACAGCTAACATAGCTAAAAAAAAAGTGTTGAATACATTCGAATCAAACTTGCTGTAGAGTTAACGATCCATTAAATTTGCCTTACGCCCACACGTGTCTTCAAGGTCGACCAATGATTTATTGGTCAAAGAATAACAAAAAGCCTGAGAACTTTGGAAACTATGATTCTTACTAATGTGGTCTATATGTCCAACATATAGAAACAATCGTTTTAAAATATGTCATTTTTGTTAAATGACATGTCATTAGGGTTAAAATGACAAAACGTTTATCTCGGGACCTGCCAATGTTGTGTCGTCAGCTTCTGGTTTGGCATCACCGCTAACTTTCTGTTGTCTGCCTGCCATATCATTCCATGTGGACGCAGCTCAGTGCAGTGCACAAAGATACATACATGAGTAGAAATGAACAGAAAGTTAAAACAAAGTACTCAGCTCCTTGCTTGCGTCCCACCAAGTCAGTGTAATGAGCTGACAAAGGGCCTCAGTCCTCTGTTTTCATCTCTATTTTAGAAGGTTTCCATGGAAAGAAGGGGGGGATTTCCCCTAACAAGTCACTAGAGGAAACGATTCCCTCTGAATTGAACGTCGTCAATAAAATTGGGAGTCAAAACTTCAATAATTCAGTCCCTTCATTAATTATTAGTACGTAGAGATTAGTCAGGACCTCAAAGTAAATGACAGCTAGCCTCCAGCCACACTCACATGTTTACTGTTACAGCTGTTTCACAGAACCTGGCCTCATGAAGCACCCTGGGCCTTCTCACAGCAGTTGGGAGTTTAGTACTAGTAAAGGTCTGAACCCTTCATGGGTGTCAAAATATTATCTTGTCAACATTTCCCTGTTTTTGTCGTTTCTTAAGCCCACAAAGGTGAACACAGAACCGGCACGGGTCTTTGCCATCGATTCAGACACTTTGGGGTTGTTAGCACTTAAAATCAATCGCACTGTGAGGCTTCACAAAACTCTATGAGCAACAAAAGGCTTAAGATTGAGAAGAACCATGTAAAGTCAGCTTTAAGTTCAAAGGCAGGACGTTTTTCAGCTTCAGTTAGTCTTCTGGCGCACCTCTCCTCACGTAGCGATTCATGACCCACACCTGCCTCTTCCCTGTCACTTGCTGACGGGTCGTCCATCGTTTCTGGATGCTGGAAGGACGCCTCGATGTCAATAGAAGCCAGTTTCCACGCAGACTGTAATTCGCTCAGGACAATGTCCGTTTTCCTCATAAACGCTTGTACTTTGAAGTTACATGAAGCCCGAGGGCCATGCTTCATATTGCCAGAACGAGGAGCTGTGTAAGGATAAAGCCAATCTCTCCTCTTCTATGTGATGCCTGCAAGGGCTTTATTTCATCTCAGAGAGCTATTTTATCTTGCTTCCTGTTTTTATCTCCTCGTGAAACTGACACCTGCTCACACACATACACACACGCGCGCGCGCGCACACACACACACACACAGAAACACACGCGCAGGCACACAATGACACACATTGGCAGCGGATCCCAATGAAGTGCCTAAATATGGTGAACAAAAGGTCTGCAGGGGAGTGAAAGGAGAAGCGGAACAAAAAACAAATAAGTAATGAAATTATAACAATACAGAGAGAAGGGGAGATAGAGAGACAGAGAAAGAGAGGGAGAGAGGGTAGGGTTGCCACAATGGCAAGGAACAATCGCGCTGCGTCAATGGAAAAAGAGAGGTGGTGGGGGGGAGAGGGCTATCTGGACAATAGAGCCGGTGACAGGAGCACAATGGCTGCAGTGTTTTCAATTAGACATTATCTCATAGACAGAGTGGCAGGTCTCATTGTGTGAGGGGCTATTTCAGGGCTGCCTTTGTGTGGGGTAGTGCCATAGCCCCCCCCGCACCACCACCACCATCCCCTCCACCTCTCCTCGATCCTCAACTCCCTGAATCACACCCACCCACCACCGCCATCACGCACCCTCGCCCCTGCAGAGGCCTTGTTATCTTGTGCGAGTGTGTGTTTGCGTGCGTGCTTGCGTATGCGCCTGTGGACAGAGAGCAGGCCTTTTATGCTGCTTGTTATTTGCTTTCCATCAGCGGAGGGCAAAGTGTAACCTGCTACGCCGACGATTGGAAAGAAAGATGGGATGACAAGGACAAAAAAAAAAGCAGACGCAGGAGGGCGATGGGTGTCGGAGTATCTGACCCCGTCACGTTTGACCTGGGACGTTCAGCCAGCACCGATCCCGAACGCGTCCTCCGGAGGCTTTCTGTAGAACATTGTGCACGTTGCTATCGGCTCAATCGGGTCATTGTGGCCTGCGTATCTCTATAGGGTAATGTTTGCGAAGAGCAGCTCTCGCCTTCGACACGCTTCCGCAGCGTTGTTTTGCTGCATTCAGCGGATGAGGGGTCGGAAAACAGGGTGTTGCGGTGTGCTCGCTTCTCAGAAATAATGCGAACTTTGCTTATCGGATGGGAGCATCTGTAGCACGTCGACACGCTCACACACAAAAAAAAACGCTTGTTCCGAGTCCCATTCAGCCGCCCCGTGCGGTTTGCTGTGTGTGTTGGTATGAGTGTGTGTTGTCTGTCGCTTTCTTGGAGGGTGGTGAAGAGGCCGTGCTCGCTCTAAATGCACACATAAGCAGATCTGCGCTATCGCTGTGATATTGTGTCAGCTAAGCAGAATAATCTTATGAGGTTTTTCCACTGTTGGTGTTTATCTCAGAGGGTTGTCAGTCAGGGGCCACCCCTCCCTCCTTCTGGTGTGCATGGTGCATTCCGTATTTAGGGTGGATGTCACGGGTCACATTATTGCAGCGGAGGAGAGCTGATATAAAACTACACCTGCAGCCAACAGGTTGATGCTCACGATAAAAAAGCGTGGCGTTTTCATACAGGAGCTGTAAAACTGCGCTCAGCGTTCTTATAAAAGCTGAAGTTTATCATGAAGTTGTGAAAGAAAGCAACCGTAAGAGGGCCTTCGCTCGTCTTCGACGCAGACACACAGTCGGTGTTCATGCCACCATTAGCCTGTTAGCATCACTGGGACTCCAGCATGTGCACTGAATCCTGAAATATGTATTATTAAAAGTGGAGCTGTTACAGTTTTAACTACGTTTCAAATGAGTTTTAGTTTAGTTTCAGTTAGTTTCCAGAGCCGTTTTGGCCATTTCAGTTTAGTTTTTGTTGTTTGAAAATGTTGACTTTTAGTTTACCTTTAATTACGTTCTGTGTTCGTCTTTAAGTTCTTAGTTCTAACTATTATTGCATGGAGGGCACATGTCAGAGGCTAAAATGTAGTCAAATCAGTAGAAGCAGTGCAGTAAGAACAGGCTGCTTTTTGAACGCTGCCTTGTAGACGTTCAGAGTCTCAATAAACACGTTCATCAGAGTTTCAACATTTTTAACAAACTAACTAAATCTAAGGGTTTTCCTCTAAATCTCAAAGTTATTTTAATTTGATTTGTTTCTACTTTTTTCATTTTAGTTCAGGAAAATGTTTTTTCACGTCTAGTCAGTTGTTAACTATGATAAACTTGGTTGTAACTTCAGGTTGCGTCTGTATTACTCCTGGTGACATGAGCCCTAAATAGATGTTTTATCACGTCACACACGACAGAAATACAAAAAAAAGTTTTTCTCGGTCACAGCATGTGCAACATTTCCAAAGTTTTCCCAAATTTTCATTTCACGGTTATTAAACTCCCATTAACCTTAACACAAACCCTACACACGACTGATGGATGTTATGAAGTTAACATAAATCAACAGACTGTAAAATTCACTTTCATTAACACTGCTGATAACACAAGTGCACTACTTGAATCGGGCTCATATTACAGATATAAACAATGTGATTATTGGTCATTGGTCTAGTGGAAACAGTGACCCCAAAATCTCCCCTTTGCAGTGGCTGTAGGCCTACTTCTCTCTGTAGTCCGGTGCCTCTCACATCTATTTCCGTGCTTTGAACCAGTTCTGTGACCCAACAAACTGAAGTGTGTCTTTGTCAGGGTCATTTTTGTATGGATGACATGTCTCCCTCTGTGCTTTCCAGTAATCACGGCCCATGAAGAGCGTGCAGGATTTCGCTCTGAATAGCATGTCAGTATTTATCCACTGTAGTGTGCTTTTCTCACTATCAATTAGCGAACTGAGCAGTCTTCAGCTCGCCAAAAATCAGTCTGTTCTGTCGCCTACATTATTATTTGTATCTTTCTGAAAAGGCAGAATATCGCAAAGTTTTCCCAAAGCAGAGAACAGCACTCGGCAGTTCAAATTCCCACAAAGGGGTGCGTTACATTTTATTCATGTGCAGTTTCCGTTTTTTTGCCGATGGTGTATTCCACCAGCTCAACACCTATGTATTAGTCCTCACATGCCCACACCATGTCCGGTTCGAGTTGTAAAGCGCACATATTTGTGTGTGCGTGAGGAGCAGAGTGTAGCAGCAGGTAGGCTTGAGCAGTCAGCAGCGCTGAGATAGAGCAGATATCTATCTAATGGGTGAGTGGAGATAGCAGCCGAGTGACCTGATTCCAATCTCTACCATCAGAGTCTAACAACCCCAGAAAAGAGGGGCAAACTGGGACACAGGAAGACAGCGTGGGTAATTGACTTCAGTTGAGGTCAGAGTTGTTATGACATGTGGCATGTAGATCACCACAGGCTGCTCGTGCACAACAAGCCTACACTAACTGTCACTGTGGCCAGAGGGGTTTGTGTTAGTGTGTATAAAAAAAACTCATAATTGGTCTAATAACATATTTTCTATTTGTTGTCATTTTAGGCAAACTGCAACGTTGTGAAGAGATCACAAAAAGCCGAAAGTCACTTTTTGTCCTATTAAAGTTAATATCAGAGAAATAATGTGTCTGCTATTAAACTCACTGTATAAAAATATTTATATGCTAGATTTTCATAAGACTTTTAGCCTGTACCCACAGTTTTATGGTCTACAGAGAGTTCCTTGGAAGTTTGCCTTTTGGCCCTATGCAATATAATTTATAATCTATATGTTATACATCGGGGTGTGTGTATCTCTGAGATAACTAATGCAAATAGCACCACACAGCAAAGCACAGAAATTCTTCTGTAAACTGAATATTTACATTTTTTAAATCCATAAACAAGTCAAACACAAAAAAACACCTGAATAATATTTTATTTATTTTTATGGTTCTTATTAAAAGAGATGGGCAATAAAAGGAATTTAGCAATTCCAATGAATTCATATCAGTTACCGATTCGGCTCCTTATCGATTCTCTTATTGGGTTCTCTTTGAGGGTCGCCACCATTACTAAGCAGCACAGACATTACATTCATGGCATTAAGACATGCTGTGTTGTCCAATGTTTGTGCCTGTTGGAGGTATTTTTGTGGTGATCAGTGTTGAAAGCTCATTAGTCAAAAATAAGTAATTAGTACACATATTACACAGAACATGTTTCTTAAAAGTAATGCGTTATGGTACTTAATTACTCCAAGGAGAAAACAATTCAGTATACAACTCATGATTACTTTCATGTTACTCATCACACTGTCTCATCATTACCAGTTACAATATAAACCTACAGGCCACACACACCAACACAAATCCATAATGAGGACACATGTGATCTTTCACTTAGTATTTAGGTACGAACGCAAAGCCGACAACACAAAGCAAAGATGAAAACTGCGCTCTCGTTCTTTTGTGCAATAAAAATAAAAGTGCCGTCCACGTCCACGCTGCAGACTGCACCACTATATTCCACCTCCGGCACAGGAGCTGAAATCATCTGATTGTGGTGCAAGTACAACTGGAACTGACAGGTGGGATCGATAGGCAGGCAACAATTCTAAGGAATTGGTCTACTGGGAACCAGTTCTCGATTCCCATCTGTAGTTATTAAGATTTGTAGTGGTGGTGGTATTTCTTTAAATCGATTTAAAATTCAAAAAATGTACAGCATGTGTACTTACAGAAACCAAAACTGTCAGTCTGCTGAGTTTGTCTTAAAAGAATCGTCATCAATCCAAATAAATAAAATGAACCTTTATAAAGGAAATCGAAGTGGTAAAACAAATGAACTGTGGTGCAGATAAACAGGCACAGTGATATTAAATAAGGATTCAATCTGTTGGTTTGTGTAAAAAGATTCAATCAGCTGCCGTGACAAATAAACTGAAACGTCATAAATAACCTATAGAACAATTTATGTATCCAATTTTCCATAATTACCACATAAAAAATAAACTTTTCCTTATTAGGTGCAAAATGTGGGAAATATGATCTCACATAAATAATTATTTATTTTATAAAAATGATGCCAAATGTAGAAACAGTGTGTGAATACATACTAAACACTAACATCTCATGTACTAAGTCCATCCTTCCACAGGAATTAAGGCAGTGAGCAGCACTCATGTGCCACAGTTTGCTGGTCTGGAGCTTTCAGATGTGTTTAACACAATGCCAGATTCCCATTAGTGGACAATCCAGCAAATTTACCCCAAAGTCAGACCACGCAATGCAGAGAAGCTGCCAATAAAACCCCAAACTGCTCTCTAAAATGAACACGGCAGTATCCCAGAGAGTTGTTTACGATTATCTGGACGCAGATACACGTACCGCTGATCCAAGTGACTTCTTCAGGGCTCATCTGACTGTGCTGCTACATCTGCAGCTGGGTTGAAGACACGAGTGCGTGATCACGTCAGCTTTTACCACCATTTCAATGATATATTGGTAGAGAAACTCAGAGATGAACAGATTATACCGTTTGAAGCAGAAAACTTGTCCATTTCTTTGTCAGTCACTTGGATGAGTGATGAAAGGCCTCTTACTGAAAACGCTGTGTGAAGATGAACACAATCAACTTTTTGGAATTTCCTGCATGATTGAACGGGCAACGTGGCAGCATGACTTACCTTTGCGGCGTTGCAGCTGAACAAAGCATGAGACTTCTGGAAGAATTTCCTTTGTCCTTTGTTTTATTTAAGAGCCAACAGATCAATGACAGAAAACAAAGAGGAATAACAGAGGAATGACACTCAACAATGGCAAAACCAAGCTATTGTTATCATAAGAAGCTGGTGGGTGTAGCTCGGGTGGCGAAGCAGGTTATCGCCAAGTTGTTCTCCAATCGGCATGTGAATGTTAGAAAGAGCAGAGAAACAAATGAATGGGTGAGTAGAAAAGTGCTACATAACAACCAGCACATCGACCAGGCTCAGAATGCTACTGAACCATTTAAATGACTTTAGATCATTTAAATTGCAGTAAATGTGGTTAGGCTTCGAACGCAGACATAGTCAACTGATTCATATGGAAACTTTAAAATGACTGTGCTCATACTGTGAGGGTTATACACTCAACTAAACTGTGGCTTCTTTGAGTTTTCGTACCCAACCAATTTCTTTTCACCAACACTTTCAAGAGTTTTCTTTTAAACTCTGGCCTTACAGGTTGCTGTATGTTAAATATCTCCTATTTATACAACCTTATACCTATTTATTTTATCCTTTTCTTTGCTGGATCCTATTATTTGCTGTTGCAGCAGCTCAGTTACCTCTTGGGAATCATTAAAGTTTCATCATCCAAACAAGCTGGCTCACTACTATGGAAACTTTGGTGCTTGAAGAGTACAGAAGTTGAGGCTGTAGAGAATGCGGTAATATAAGAATATGCTACAAACTCCAGCTGCAGTGTCTGGGGGTGCTGTAGTGTGGCCCGGCCTGACAGTAGAAACAGAGCTGGCTGGCACTGCTTAGTAAGGTTTGTCAGGTTTCATCAGCAGATACAAAAGTGCTTGACCTGAAAGGCAAGAGGGAGAATACTGCTACGACACTGTGAAAAGTGCATCAGGATAAATAAGTGTGAGGTTTCTGTGGACAGCATGACATTTTATATTTGTGGGGACACATAAGAAGCATTGGTTCACTGTAGTGTGAAACAGTGCTCCAGTGCAAATGATTGCACTGCTCTAGTACTCATGATGAACTGTTTAAAAATAGATTAAGATTGGTACACCATGAACCATAGACTATCTACTAACAATAACAATCCTCAAACGTGGTAGAGAGGTCCAGTTTGGTTATTCAATGCCAAGTGAAGGTCCAGCCTAGCTAGTAGAGAAACAATCAGATGCAGCTGTGCATGCCCGCACACCTGGCTGTCGACATTGCCACGTCTCTGAGTCCAATTTCAACGTGTTTAGTCGCTGTACAGGTTTCATGACGGGGCAAGCGATCGAAAGAGAGCAAAGTCGACAGTCTTCCAAGGAATGGACGTCCCAGTAAATTCACCACAAGGTCAGATTCAGCAATGCTCCGAGAAAACACAAAAGACCAAGAGGTACATCTCAGTACATCTACAGGAGTCAGTCAGCATGTTAAATGTTGAAGTTCATGACAATATATTTAGAAAAAGACCGAATGAGTCTGGCATGTTTGGAAGGGTTGCCAGGAAAAAGCCTCTGCTCTCTAAAAAGAAACATGGCAGCATGGCTAAGATATGCAAAGTTGCATATGAACAAACTACAAGACTGCTGGAAGTGCTTCGGACAGACGAGACCGAAGTGGAGATGTTTTGGCCGTAATGCACAGCGCAGTGTATTGCAAAAACCAAACAGCAGCATAAACGCTTCATTCCAACTGTCAACAGTTCCAACAGTCATGGAGGAGTGATGATTTCGGTACCTTGCAATCGCTGGGTTGCTCATGAAGTCCCAAAGATATATCAAAGATTTCTAGATTCAAATGTGAGACCATATGTCCAACAGCTAAAGTTTGGCTGAAGTTATAAATGAGAAGCACCCATACTTTTACAAAATATTATGTGCCACAGGTGGACCATCCCTTTATGTTTTCTTTGCATATTTGTCAAACTTTTAATATTTTTAATATCAGACAAAAATGCACAGGGTAAATACAAAATGCAGTTTTTAAATGATGGTTTCATTCATTGATGGAAAAAAAAAAAAAAACTACCCAAACCTACCTGGCCCTATGTGTAAAAAAAAAAGAAAAGAAAAAAAAAAGTTGCCCTCCTTGTTACAAAACGAATTAACAGCAGTTCAGTGAGTTCAGTGTCATTAGCCATAACCAGGCCTGGTTGAACCTGTTCAGTCTAAAAATCACTTAAATAGAACCTGTTTGACAAAGTGAAGTAGACTGAAACATCGTAAAATTCAAGATGAAAGATTCATCGCCAGTTAGTCAAATGCTTGACTGCAGATCTTGCTGTGAAGGGCGGCATAACCAGTTATTATGTTTAGAGGGCAAAAATTTTTCACATACGTATATTGGATTTCTTCTTTGCCTTAATAAATTTTTTGTTGATCTAAAGTATGTCAGTGTAAAAAATAAACAAAATACATAAAAAAAATCAGGACATGTGAAAAAACGTTTTCC